>JAUPMG010130363.1:0-11512 GCA_031762675.1 Pachysandra terminalis | reverse complement strand
GGATGTAAATATGTAATAATTCATGACTTATCAAAGTGGAACCGAAGAAATGGTGTGAGTATCTATATCGGCAAAGTCCAAAGACTCCGTGACATCAATATCTTGATTGCGATCATTGCACTCCTGGAGGTTGGAATTCACTTCCTACTCTTCTAGCGCAGCCTTCTCCTTCGACAAAGACTGACGGGGGGTGCCAATAGATTCAAAGGCTTCTTCCCTTCGACATCGACTTATCCATAGCAAAAGAATCCTACATGGCCCCGCCTATTAAGGTCGATGCAAAGAGATGTCACTCCCTTTCCCTTGAGGAATAGTCTTGCCTGACAAAACAGAAGTAGTCATGAATGAAACCTCAGGTCTTCTTTCTTTCCTCTTGCCTTTACCAACTCTTTCTTCTCCTCTTGAGTTGATTGTTGAATAGAAGCCATCTATGTACTCGAGGAGGGAGCAATGGTGACTTGTCGACCTTCTCTCCCGTCATAATTATCATTACCTCTTGTCGCCCTCGCCTTACTTTATACACGAAAAAATCCGCGGCTCGATAAAAAATTGTGTCAGAATTATACCATAATGAGAATGCATTTCCCTGGGGGAATATCACCTACCAACAATAAATTTGTTGAAAGATAAACTATGGAATAGAAAGCAATGGATGAGGAATACCGTTATTAACCTCGATATCAAGAAAAGACACACCATAGCTCCCATTGGACACTGTGATGAATCCAGACGATGGGGAATTTGTTTTCCAAAATAAATCGCCTATCAATGAGTCATGAGAGGTTTGGGAGAACCATCTTCACCAGGATACTTCAACGTCACTTGTGTGCCCGAAGGATACTTCCTGGGCTATCGCAAATGACGCAAATGAGAAGCAAGTTTCTTGCCCACGGAACCTACGACAAGATCTACCAGGCCAAGAACACAAAACTTGGGAGAACATCATGATTAAAGTTCTCAACAAAAAAAAATTTTCGCCAAGGCTATTGTTGATCAATTTTACTAGACTGACCAAATTCCATGAGAATAAGACCCTAATATTTCTTATCATCTCATGACCTTTCATTCGGTGCTCTCTGTTAACATCGTGAACAACATCATCGCTCCTCTCTTATTTGGTCGAGATGTAGGCATGGAAGGAACTCAAAAAATGCCAATATGTTTCTAATTCTCTACATCACCACTCTTCGAAGGAGCTCATTTATGATTATCCTTAAACAATTGCCATCCTACAATGAAGTCGTTCAACTATATCATTGGTCCAACTCTTAAGGGCTAATGAAAAACAACATCAAATTCCTTTTACTTGGTCATGGTATGTATACGTACCATTGTCAGGCCTGGTGCTATGTTGTTCCTTATTTATATATTGTCCGATGCCTTCAGATCATATATCTAAAGAGAACCAACATATTGAGGCCAAACACATGCGCTTTCTGGTTTTCACACCTTGTAGTATCAGATTCATTCGCCATCGCTCATGGATGCCTTCGGTCTACAACATGACCACGTCGCGCCAATGCTTGAGGGTAGCGACCTGCATACGACAACAATATTCGTCAAACTACACCAACTTCATATGCCTTATTTAGCATATGCGAAGGCGGTATTCTCTTTCTCATGCTCCTTTATAGCTTGATTCAAGATTATTATTATATGTGCTAAAATATCATCCAGTATCATGCTCCATGCATCTTCGAACACCTAGTTCACTTCTACGCTCTATATGTTTTACTAACACATGTATTTTGTTTCTCAATTTGTTAGACAACTGAACACATGCCATGCTTCCCATCTGGAGACTACTTAATAAAGAAATAAATTATCTGTCGATGATCACGTGTCCCCTTTGTTCCAAGCGTCTAATAGTGCCTCATCTATCAGATCGTGGAATTGTGACTTTAAGCTAGAATTGTCATGCTATGATGATGATCTATCTTCAAAATCAACATTGCTTAGCTCTCCATCTGGATCTATGCCTTTCAATGTTGGGTTCCAACTATAATTATAAAGCGCGAGACCCATTTTTTTCGGATTGGCTCGAGCTAGTGGAGTATAAGACAGAGTACTTTGCTAAATCTTGTGCCTTTGCCAAACCATTGGTGATTCTTAACTCATCATTATTGAGATTGATAGTTATCAGGCTTGAATCACCAACTATCTCCAAACCAAGCAAAAAGTGAACGTTCTCTAGAGAAGGAGAAAACTCTCCCCAAGAAGCTATGAACGTATGCGTATCCATGTTCCAGTGACAAACAAGTTAAGAAAGAACTTCCTAATCCACGGAAAATTTTAATTCATAGCATGCTTGGATTGCATTCTCCAAATTGCATCGGTCAAGCTTTTGTTGCAATGACTCGATCTCCAATATGTCGCGACACCATTCGCGCCAAGTAAATGGGTGATGTGATTGTGACTTAAATCAAATTTTACTAAGAGGATAAGATCCTGATTCAATATTAATCCAAGGGATCGAAGTCAGAGAACCAGATACCCCATTCTTGGCTGATATGGGAGGAAATAAGCATGCTGTGGTATTCGGCGTTTTCGTTGACTGCTTGGAGCAAGAAACAAATTTGCGGCTTACCAAAGTTGGAGCGTGAAGGGCGGTTTCCCAATCCTTCTCACTCAAGAGCGTTTCAAACAAGACCCATCAGAGGTTGGAGCATAGAAGATGTTTTCCCCAATTTATCTTATCCAAAAGTATTCCCCAACACATCAAGGGCATGAGAGCAAGTAACGATGCCAAGCCTTAATGTCACAAAAAACAAAATCTCACACCCATGCTCGAGAGTGATAGCCAGTATGCAGGAGTAGTATTTTCATATCTCAGATTTGCCCACGCCAATAAACTTCGGTTTATCGTCGCGGTCAGGGGGACTTAAATGTAGATATGGAAAATGTCAAAGGTCCATAGTCCGATGGAACACTGGCACCGGTCAGGAGTATGACCCTCACCAAGGGGTACCGCGGATGACCAACGCGGATGAAAAACTCATGAAATTGTCAAGGAAAGGTGAAGTACTTATATGTACGTTCATACCATTTTATGACATAGGTCACTCGAAGCCACGATGGCCTTGAACACAACAAGAACTTCGCAGTTAAGCGTGCTTGGGCAGATGTAGCACCAGGTTGGGTGACCCCCTCAGAAGTGTGATTTATAGGTACCTCCAACGTCCAAAAGTACCCTAGACGTTTTCGACCACTCAAGTTGAAAGCTTCGCTGTCTTGAGCAGATCAACGTCCAAGGTACCTCAAACGACCAAGTTAAGCACTTCAACATCCAAGGTACCTCGAACGCCCAAGTTGAGCACCTCAACATTCCAAGCTGCTACAGACGCCCAAGTTGAACACTTCAACGTTCCAAGGTACCCCGGACGCCCAAGTTGAGAACCTAAATGTCCAAGATGCTCTGGACGCCCAAGTTGAGCACTTCAACGTTCCAAGGTACCCAAGACGCCCAAGTTGAGAAGCTCAACACCGAAGATGCTCTGAATGCCCAAGTTGAGCACTTCAACGTTCCAAGGTATCCGCTGAGCCCAAGTTGAGAACCTCAACGTCCAAGATGCTCCGGACGACCAAGTTGAGCACTTCAACGTCCAAGGTACCCCGGACGCCCAAGTTGAGCACTTCAATGTTCCTAGCTGCGCCGGACGCCCAAGTTGAGCACTTCAACGTTCCAAGGTACCCGGACGCCCAAGTTGAGAACCTCAACGTCCAAGATGCTCCAGACCCCGTAGTTGAGCACTTCAACGTTCCAAGGCTCCCTTTCCGCCTAAATTGAGAGCTTCATCAACATCAGTACCTCAGCTCGTCGAAAGTACTAAGGTTCAAAAACCATGAGAGCACCTAGAAAAACTTCGTCTTGAGAGTGCTAATGTTCAAAAACCTCGAAAACACTAAGATGAACCGTCTCAATAGTGCTAAGGTTCAAAAACCTTGAGAGCATTGAGACAAATAGCCTCGAAGGTACTAAGATTAAAAAAACCCCGAAAGTATCAAGATTGGATTATCTCAACAAGTCTCAAGATCACTTGGACAGTAATGCCATCCGATTGATATACCACGGCAGCGGTCAGATCCCCTCGATGGGTAGTCGATATAAAAGTGCGCCTCACATTCACCAAAGGGATGCGTCCCAATGGACATGTTGATATGTACGCACATCTAAAAGGGAGAGAGAGCCATGGATGATGTGAGACGTCAAAACGTTGATATGAATTCGCATCTAAAAGGAAGAGACAGCCCTGGACGATGTGAGACGTCAACACGTTGATTAGAATTCGCATCTAAAAGCGAGAGACAGCCCTGGATGATGTGATACGTCAACATGTTGATATGAATTCGCATCTAAAAGGGAGAGACAGCCCTGGACAATGTGAGACGTCAACACGTTGATATGAACGCACATTTAAAAGGGAGAGACAACCCTAGACAATGTGAGACGTCAACACGTTGATATGAACGCACATTTAAAAGGGAGAGACAACCCTGGACAATGTGAGACGTCAACACGTTGATTTGAATTCAGAACTTAAAGGGAGAGACGACCCTGGACGATGTGAGACGTTAACACATTGATATGAGCTCACATCTGAAGGGAGAGACAACTGTGAATGTTGTGAGACGTCAATACATCAACATGAATTTACACCTAAGGGGAAAGACAACCTCGGACGTTGTAAGACATTGACACTCCATTCATACAATCTCGAAAGAACTAAGGTTTGAGAACCTCTAGAATGCTAAGACTTGATTGCCTCAACCACTCCAAGGCTAAAACAACTTCTATTACAGTCATACTATCGATCGCCATCGCCCATATCTTGGCATTATGAACGTGACATACAGGGCGACTCACCAACCACTTGTCATGAACTACATGTCGTGTCGTGATTTTTAGTGGCAAACCTGTAATGCTCCAATATGACTTGGGATTGGTCCCCTTAAGAGATCGGGGTAATTAATTCATGTTACCGCGGGTTAGCATTTAACACCGTTAGTAACAGCCTAACGGATTTCTACCTTCTGTTATCTTTTTCCTAAGCACTACAAATAGTAGCTCATTCTTCAAGAACGGTGTTGGAGAATTTCCTTTACGAGTTAGACTATGAAAACACACCTCTGACATGTGCTCACTAATTTATAGCACCTTGATTACTATTTCACTTAACCTGACTCAACCCGTGTTTAGCGGTCATTATTTGCCTTTCTCTTCTAATGGACCTTGAACTACGTATGACTTGATCCCTATTTGGGTATGTAGGCAACCTATTGCAGGTGCAATCTAAAACCACCATTAGATTAGGGGTGATATGAGGAGTATGGAAGATTGCTCAAACTTGACTATGAAAAGAGATCACGAACTTCTAACACCATATCCCCTAGTCTTACTCAACCCTTGCTAACGGTTACTCAATCTTCCTCTTTTGATTCTTTTAGAGACGGGATACGGTCGCTTGCCGATTTAGGTTCCCATCGATCAGTAATTCTACCATTGGTGATTCTTTCACAAAACACCCTCTACAGGGGGCTATCAGTTTTTCTGATGAAGATATATTGGGACTCTTCTGGTCACAACAAGCCCTTGTATCTACCTGCTACCATCAATAATGCGGAAATCAAACGAGCGTTGATCGATCTTGGCTCTTCAATCAATGTTCTACCATACAAACCTTTGCAAGCGGCAGCTATCCCCTCCAGAAGAATGGTAAAACAATCTATGGAGGTGATCTCCTTCAACAATGAGACATGCAAGACAATGGGCTACATCACCATAGATCTAGCCATTGGAGCTATTCGGTCACCGATTAAGTTTCATGCTGTTGATGCGGATGTCTCTTACCACATATTACTGGTGAGACCGTAGCTCCACAGATATAAGGCTGTCCCATCCACGTATCATCAATATTTGAATGCAGGTGGAGGCGCAAGAAGATCAAGGTAAACACTACTATTGACCCTTTCGACCGAAACGTGATTCACTACGCAGAAGCCATTTTCTTCGACGAGCTTGTGGTTGATGGCGAAACTCACGTAGCTCCTATTAAAGGGAAGTTTTTGCCCACATTGGAAGATTTGGTTGCCGGAAAAGAAAAGTGCGAACCCTCACGAAAGAAAAGCAACAAAGAAAATGAAGAGGAAAGGGAGAAGAAATGTGTGAGTGCAGCAGGAAGATGGGAGTTTCTTCTACTTCTTATGACGGTGCTAGGAGTCGAGTGGAAAACAACCCACGATGACTCCAAAACAAGATGTTACGATGGATGGTCCTTCATGCTTGTCTGTGGATGAACTATGGAGTAATCGTGATGAAGCACCTGAGGCTTTACAGGACGGTTCAAATCCGTAGTTGAGGAAATGGAAGAAGTGGACCTCGCTGTTGTGGGAGGAATTGCCATGCACATCCTCCTTAACAAGAGGTTAAGCTCAAATGCGAAGATTGATTTGCTAGCACTCCTAGGTGAATACCCAGACATTTTTGCATGGGAATACGCGGAGATGCCGGGTGTTGGACCCCAATTTGGGGGTACACAAGCTGAATGTCGACCCTGATATCAAGCTAGTCAAGCAAGCCCCCAGGGTTTTCAGACCTGACATAGAATTGAAGATCAAAGAAGAAGTACTAAAGTTGTTAGCAGCAGGATTCATAAAGCCTATACAACATCCGACGTGGTTAGCCAACATTGTGTCGGTCAAAATGAAGAATGGCCAAATACGCTGTTGTGTGGACTTCAGAGATCTAAACAAAGCATGCCTAAAAGATGAATTCCCCTTACCAAACATGGACGTCTTGATAGACGTAACGGCGAGAAACAAGATGTTCTCATTTATGGATGGGTATAGCGGCTACAACCAAATCAAGATGGCGGCTAAGCATGCAAAGAAGACAGTGTTTCGAACGCCCATAGGTAATTTTCATTTCACGGTTATGCCTTTCGGTCAGAAAAATGCAGGTGCTACATATCAGAGGGCTATGATAGTCTTATTTCATGACATGATGCATAAAGAGGTGGAAGATTATGTAGATGACCTGGTAGTGAAATCGAAAGAACGAGCTCAACATACAGACATCCTCCGAAGAGTGTTCGAAAGGTGTCGTCACTACGAATTGAAGATGAATCCGATGAAGTGAACTTTCGGTGTCTCATCGGGAAAATTTCTCGGGTTTCTCGTTCATAGTCGTGGGATCGACATCGACCGACCAAAGGTAGAAATGATACAACAAATGGTCCCTCTAAAGAGTCAGAAGGAACTGAAGAGCTTCTTGGGAAAAATATCTTACTTGAGACGATTCGTCCCGGGACTGGCAAACAAGATACAACCAAGGACGCCATTATTGAAGAAAAAGGTGAGGTTCATATGGACCTAGGAATCTGAAAAAGCTTTTGACAAATTGAAGTATGACATATCTACCTATTTCACTATGTCGGTGCCAATGGAAGGAAAAACCATGAGATTAAACCTTGCAGGATCAGAACATGCGGTCGAAGGATTACTTGCTCAAGAAGATGATAAGGGAGTAGAGAAGCCAGTATACAATACTAGCCGCACTCTAAGGGGTCTTGAACTAAGATACACCAAAGCCAAGAAGAGTTGGTTGGTGTTGGTCCATGCGACTCAAAAGTTCCGCCATTATCTTTTAGCTCACGAAGTTGAGTTGATGACTAAGTTGAATCCCTTCAGGTTCTTCCTGTCCTCTCCAGTGCTCTCAAGGAGAATTGCAAAATGGTTGCTATTCCTATTAGAATATGATCTGACCTGTACTACTCCCACCAAGATAAGGAGCCAAGTTGTCATCGACTTGATGGCTGCTTTTGCTGGTGATTCCCAGTCCACGAAGGTGACCTTGAAGATATATTCGAGGTAGCATCCATTACTGATCAAGAGTCTTGGACTCTCCGATTTGATGGATCCATTGTGAGAGGAGAGGATGGCGTAGGTGTTGTGATACTATCACCTGACGTGAGTTCACTTCTGCGGCATATAAATTACAATTTTCTTGTTCCTACAATTCGGCTGAGTATGAGGCCCTGGTTTTGGGGTTAGTACTCGCTAAGCATAAAGGGAGACTCCAACCTTGTGATCAAGCACATGAAAGGGGTGTTCGCGGTCAAAGATCCGATAATGGCACAATATCAAACCACGGCACAGAGATTGCTACCAAACTTTGATATGGTTAAATTCGAATACTCTCCTCGAACAACTAACGAACACGCAGACGCAATGGCCACGTTGGGACCTCGGCTCAAATTTGACGAATCTTCAAGTCATGTTGAAATCACCAAGAAGACGGAACCCGTCACTATCATCGAGAAGACTCATGTTGAAGAAGAAGAAGAAGATTAGAGAACCCGAGTTCTCAAAGATCTATAAGATCACCATGTGTCGACTATACCGATGAAGGAATTAAAGAACTTTGTGGATTTGAGGGGAGAAATATATCATGCTGCGGCTACCGGGGTACTTAGCAAATGTCTTGGTCTGGAAGAAGCCACACAACGATTGCATGCGATGCATAATCAACAGTGTTCCCAAAAAGGTCGTTGTGGCCTTGTATAGGAAACTTCAACGAGTTGGTTATTACTGGCCTACTATGATGAACAAGGCCAATGAGCTATAACAGAGTTGTCCGAGGTGCAATGGTATGTACAACAAAGATGGTTGTATGGTAGCGACAGGAGTTGATGAGGATTGGAGGCAACCCTATATCAACTATTTATCTTTAGGTAAACTCCCTGATGACACCATGGAAGCAGCCAAATGGAAGAGACGTTCTAGGAGATTCTTTGTAATGGGGGATTGTCTCTATCGTCAAAGCTGGGCTGGAAGACCTCTCAAATGCCTCACCTAAAAGGAAGCCAATGATGTAATGCAAGAGATGCATTTAGCAAAGTGCGGCACCCATCGAGGCTATCACCGCTTGCTAGATCAATTGTTGTAAACGAGATATTATTGGCCTACTATGCATATAGATACACATGAATACGTGCAACACTGCTATCAATGTCAGGTGTTTAGCCAGAAAATTCACGCTCCCCATGTGGAATCGTATCACATTTCTACTCTATGGCCCTTCCATTCATGGGGTTTGGACTTGATCGAACCAATCAGCCCCAACTCAGGTGGTCACATATGGATACTTACCATGACAGAGTATTATTCCAAGTGGGTGGAGGCAATCCCTATGAGACATTCTACCAGAGCCGCCGTCAATAATTTCATCCAAGATAACATCATCTACAGGTTTGGGATTCCTTGCAGAATAATTTCAAACAATGTAACCCCATTCATCAACAAAGATGTCCTATTGTTGACGAAACACTATGGGATCATGCACGCCAAATGGACTCCTTACTATCCGAAGGGAAATGGAAAAGCCGAAGCTACTAACAAGACCCTCATCAAGATTCTCAGTCGCATGGTACATGATCAAGGAGGAAAGTGGCATGAGAAGCTCACTATAGCACTATGGGCATATCATATCTCGAGGAAATCTTCGACCCAAGATTCTTCTTTTTCCTTAGTCTACTGCGGCGATGCCGTCATACCAACCGAGATCAAAGTGCCCTCCGCCCGGATAGCCCTAGCAGCCGCTCAAAATGGTGACGATGTGGATGAGATCGGTGGACAAGTTCGAGAATTGTATCTAATTGACGAGAGGAGGACAAACGCGGCAGACAAAGCTTTCATGTACTGAGCTCTTCTATGCATGTGCGTGCTATTTTATTAGCTCCCAAGTTTGCTCCAAAATGGGAAGGCCCCTACATCATACGCGAAGTTGCTACGAACGGATATTATCTCCTAAGTCAGGCCGACGGGACACCTCTGAATGATCCCATCAAGGCCAAATGGATTAAGTTGTATCACGAAGGCTGTTCAGTCGGGAAATGATATTTTTTTTTTTTTTGTATCCTTTTCTTTACATCTTTTTTCAAATAGTGAAAGTTCTCATGTTAACCATATTTACTACTCTATGTAAATGGTGATCACTATGAGTAAAGAGCAAAAGATAATCTTCACTCCTAATATAAAGCTTTCCTTTTACATTCAAATCTGAAATGCTACAAAAAGAAGAAAAAAACACTAACACGAAAGATACCTCTCACTCCTACGCAACACTCCTACGGTACTCAAAAATAGGAACATCGACACTAAGCCAACCAAGGATAATAGAACAACGCATCTCCTCCTCCTCTACACGTCACTCTCTTCTTCTTCACTGAGTTCGCTGGCAGGATTTGCGAGCATTTCACCAAAATATGATAGCATCTCAGCATTGAAAACATTCAAACGACAAGTGCGATCGAAGAAGATCCTACGATGATCGGGGACGTCCTCCCTGACTCCTATCAAGCTATACGGGTCAGCCTCACGATGGTTGGCGCGTGCTTCTCCCCTCAATTGAGCACGGTGAACGTAATTTGCTATACCCTCTATTTGATGTTCCAGTACTCGTGCCCTAGTCTCCAAAGATGATGCGGCTTGATAGGAGGGATCCATTCTGATATCTAGAAATATGTTATCACAATTTCCAACCTCCTGCTTCAACTTCTCCATCTATTCATAATATCCTTGCACCTGATAAAACAAGGAGCCATCAAGAAGTCGACAGTAAAAATGCCCATTTACAGAAAGACAACGAGGTAACCAAGCCCGGCTATCCCGCCATTGAGCCTTAAGAAATAGGGCTGAGCCCGTTCCTCGCTCAAGTTTTGTCTCTTTCTTGACCCGCTCGACGGAAGAGACCTTTATAATATGAGCCTATTGTTTCAAGAGAGAGCGACAACATCTCCTCCACCAAAACAAAATAGTCGACCCACATTTCCCTATGAAAGGATATGTGATCAGTCATTAGAAAGGCCTCAAAGGACACTGGAAAGGCTCCCATGAAAGTCTCTCTTGTCTCACGGAGGATCGGAAGAGTGTGGGGCCAATTGTCACGAACCAACCAGAAAATCCCAATTTCTGAGATTTCTGATTTATTCGGAACTCTCAACCTAAATCTCTATGGAAGTGGATAAAAATTGTCAAAACATAAGTGGAAGACTAAATCAATTCTAGTAAGATATAAGTAACTAGTATTACCAATTCTAAATCGGATAAAATCTGAAAGGAGAAAATTCTAATTCTAGACCAATACTAAACTTCTACCAGAGTGCGGTACCCAATCCAGGCTCTCTCTTCGTGACCAAGCTCCTCAACCTGAAAGAAATAATACAACACACATAAGCTGGAAGCCAGAATGAGTAATCCTTCGATGAAGTGTATTTGCTCAAGTTCCAACAATATGAGAAAAATGCATAAGTGTGAGATATGTGATAGGCATAGCATATGTGCTAATGGTGATGAGTAAGTAAATAACTATAGAATTCTTACCAACCATTGTTCACTTCCATCCTCACTGGGTATAACCTCAAAAGTCAACATCTCATTAACCATATGCCTAAATCTACATGGGAATTAGGCCAAGTGTGTCATACACAAGACTCTCAAACTAATATTAACAAGA
>JAUPMG010130352.1:0-11512 GCA_031762675.1 Pachysandra terminalis | reverse complement strand
AAAAATTTATTTCATCCTTCCAGAAGTCACACTTGCTGAATTTGGCATAAAGCTGGTGATCTAAGAGTTTCCTCAATGCTACACCTAGATGCTCCTCATGTTCTTCCCTTGTCTTGGAGTATATCAAAATATCATCAACAAAGATTACAACAAATCGATCCAAGTACGGCCTGAACACTCTATGCATCATGTCAATGAAGGCAGCAAGGGCATTACCAAACGGTTTCACCACAAACTCATTGTGCCCGTATCTGGAGTTGAATGTTGTCTTCTGTATATCACACTCTATTATTCTTAGTTGGTGATATCCTGACCTTAAGTTGATCTTGGAAAAGTATTGGGCTTCCCTTAACTGATCAAAGAGATCATCTATCCTAGGCAAAGGATACTTGTTCTTGATGGTGACCCTATTCAGTTGTCTGTAGTCAATGCACAACCGCATAGATCCATCCTTCTTCTTCACAAATATCACCGGTGCTCCCCATGGTGAAGCACGTGGTCTAATAAATCCCATCCTCATCAGTTCATCAAGTTGTTCCTTGAGTTCTCTCAATTACACTGGTGCCATACAGTAGGTGGCCAATGAAATTGGAGCAATGCCTGACATCAACTCAATGCAAAACTCTATCTCCCTTAAAGGTGGTAGTCCCGGTATCTCCTGAAACATCTTAGCAAAGTCCTTGACTATAGGAATCTCTTCTATGGACTCTTCCTTATTCTCTTCCAACAATCCTAAGTATTCAGCCTGATAGGCATCCTTTTGGTTTCCCAAAATTCTATTGCCTTTCCCTTCAGGAGTGTTAAAAGAAATTACTTTCTCAAAATTGTCCACCTTGGCATGATAAGCAGCTTGCCAATCGATACCCAAGATGATGTCAAAGCTTGACATGGTCAATACTACGAAGTCGGCCCCCAGATTGAGATCTTATACTCTCACTACACAATCTGAACATAAAATATCAATTGGAAAAACTTAAGGGTAAAATATTAATTTCGGAAATTTCAGCTTAATTTCACTAATTAATTAGGATTATGAATCTAAAATTATTAATTTCATTAGACACTATAGATTTCCTTAAATCATTAAAACTGATTAGGTAAGCCATAATTAAATTAAGAAACAAAATAAGTCAGATAACCCAATTTAATGATTAAATAAGAAATATAATGTTTTGCCGATTTTTAATCATTTATTTAAGCATGTTTATGTTCGTGATGATTGTTTTTGGTCCTAGTGTTGGATATGATAGTTTGTCCCTTGTGTTTGAGCTAATGACAAAATTGTAAATTTAGTTTATGGATATAGGTGTATGACTAGGATGGTAGTTGTTAAGAATGAATGGTTTAAATTGAAAGTGACTGGGGTGGTTGTGATTATATGGTGGAGATTAAAGTGGTTGTTTTGAAAGGCTAGGATTGTGCCACATGGCATGGATTGTTGGAGAAGACGTGAGAAAGAATCTCGTGTGCATTTCAAATGGGTTTAATTTGCATTTGAGTTTTATCTAAGTAAATTCCATTTGGGTTTAGTTTCATTTGGCTTAATTTCATTTGGGTTTAATTCATTTGGCTTGAGATTTGGGGAAAACAAAAAAGAAAGACATTTGGGGTTTTGTTTTGTGTTGGAATTCTTGGTGTGGAGCATGGAGGAAGAAGAGAAGACTCATTGGAATAGCAATGGTGGAATTATGCATGCTTGATTTAAGTTAAGTACTAAATTCATGAATTTGTTAGGTTAAGTCTTAGTTTTCTACACTTTTCTATATTCTTCAAGTTCTTGCAAATATGTTGATGATTAAAGAGTGGTTTTGTGTTAGAGGTTGAATTGATAATGTACCATGAATCTAATTAGGAAAATTTTAGTTGTTCTTTATATTTTTATAATTACATGCTTAGGTTTTAGAGATGTGTTGGTTTGGAAGATTTAAATGCTAATTTATGAATTGTTGTTGTGTGTTTCTACTTGAAAATGGCATATGTCACCCTCTAAGTGTTTAGGAATTGAGAAAACTTAGTTTAGAAGAAAACCCCTTTGAATTTGGGCTGTTCGCGACGTTCGGCGGACTCTTAGGCTAGCCGAATGGTTCGCCGAACATGAATTCTGGGCTATAGGAGGACCCTTAGATGAGCCTAAATTGTCGCCGAACACATCGCTTAACATGAACACCCCGCCAAGATGGCCGCTGAGTATGAACACCCCACCGAATAGGCTTCGGTGAGCTGAAGGGTGTGCCGAAGCTAGCTTAGGTGCGCCGAAGCTAGCTTAGGTGCGCCGAAGGGTGCGCTGAAGAAGTAGACGAAACATAGTTCCTTGTTTTGTCCCCGAAACACAGTTAGTCCACCGAGCTGGTCGCGGAGGCAGGCTTCGATTCTGTAGGCAGACCCTTAGGCGAGCCTAAATGGTCTCCTAACATGAACACCCTGCTGAGATGGTCGCCGAGTATGAACACGCTGCCGAATAGGTTTCAGTGCGCCGAAGGGTGCGTCGAAGCTAGCTTAGGTGCGCCGAAGGGTGTGCCGAAGAGGTAGCCGAAACTTAGTTCCCTGGTTTTGTCACTGAAACACAGTCAGTCCGCCGAGCGGGTCGCCGAGGTAAGCTTCGGTGCGCCGAAGACTCCACCGTACCTAATAGATTGGACTTAAGTTGATAATTATTAACAGTTATACATTTATATAGTTAGTAATCAAATTTTATGACATGTACACCGTAGTAGTATTTGTTTGGGAACGTGCACATTATAACTTGAGTTAGGGAGATATTATGATAACACGGAACATGTGGAATATGTCCCGTAGAAATCACAATGCACTGGGGACGTAACTTATAATTCTCCCAAATCTTTCAAGTATGACACCACATAAGTTCAGATGTTGCCATTGTATGTGTGCTTCCTCATGGACCCGTTATCACGGGAGGATGAGATGTTGAGATATGGATGTAAGAGCTGCTATGGTCATTACACTTGCTGTTAATGGCACATCTGATACTTCGTTGTGAACACTTAGTTAACCCCACACACTTGTTTTCAGTGTACCACACCGTGTTGCTTGAATGATGTATTGTGTTCTATGTGAGATTGTGATTGATGCTGTGAATTGTGTGTTTACACCCTGTACACTATTATTTGACTGTTTAGGTAGCGTGCACCTCTCCACTTGCACAAAAATGAACTCGAGACCATTGTATGGTCAAGAGTGTGACCCTGTATTCCAAGAACTCAAAGTTGGGTCTTGTGAATAGACATGAGTGTGATGCGAGTTTCACTTCTAGGGAGGGACCGACTGGATTTAGTTGAGGGTTTAGCAAACCCAATAGACTTTCTCTTTGCTCGTGGGCTCTTGGCCGTGAACAAAGAAAAAATAACTGGACCTCTGTAGGTTAGTCAGATGATCATGTTTTCCTCAGGGATACCGCAGGTGGCTGCAAGTCTCAGTCTACGGACCACTGATAAAAAATAAGAGGTGGGGATTGTACGCTCTAGGTTGAAAATCCTTAAAACTGCGTTGTACATGTATAATAGCCCTATTTCCGTGGACTTACACGGGGGGATGATTTCAGGTTCCTGGAACACCCTGGGGCGAATTCAGGTTGCTGGGACACCCTGAAATAGAGGCTGGATTAGGAGGAAACAGGTTATACTAACAATCAGACAGAGTTGAATTTTCATTGCGTTTGTTGATGCATTTGCATTCCATATTAGACTACTTATTAAATCCCCATGGTGATTACTGTATTTAGGTGCACAACATGCATTAATAATTAATTTACCAACTTCTTCTTCTCCTGAGAAACCCCCTTAGATAACACTGAACAATTAGATTAGAAACCTAGCTTAATAGATCACTTAGTTTAGCTTGGGCTCGTAAATGGTGGAAGACTGGACTAGAGATCAAACACGTCAGCTCGTGGATGGAACTTAAAGGAATCTTCTACCTGGAGTACTTTCCAAAGACAATCAGAAGAGGAGAAGAAAGCATTCAAAATCGAGAGCGGACTAAGGCACAAAATCAGAAGCCACCACAGCAACATCAAACAGACGAAGTGACTGACGGTGAACTGGGCAAGAGTATCGTTTTCCCTAATATCCAAGATAAGTATTCAAAGTTTTTCTAGTTTGGTAGGGAAATTTTGGGAACAAAATTCTTTTAAGGGGGGTAGGTTGTAACAACCTGAATAAAACATAAAATATCAATTGGAAAACCTTAAGGGTAAAATATTAATTTGGGAAATTTTAGCTTAATTTCACAAATTAATTAGGATTAGAACACTTAAAATTATTAATTTAATAAGACGCTATAGATTTCCTTACATCATTAAAACTGATTAGGTAATCCAAAATTAAATTAAGAAACAAAATAGGTGAGATAACCCAATTTAATGATTCAATAAGAAATATAACGTTTTGCCGGTTTTTAATATTTTATTTAAGCATGTTTATGTTTTAAAACCTTGTGATGTTTCATTTCTTTATTTTGATCACCGATCGGATTGGAGCCGTCCATGCGATCGTGTTCGTGACGATTGTTTTTTTGTCCTATTGTTAGATATGATAGTTTATCCCCTGTGTTTGAGCTAATGGCAAAATTGTAAATTTAGTTGACGGATGTAGGTGTGTGGCTAGGATGGTAGTTATTAAGAATGAATGGTTTTGATTTATATTGATCGGGGAGGTTCTGATTATATGTTGAGGATTAAAGTGATTATTATGAAAGGCTAGGATTGTGCCACATGGCATGGCTTGATGGAGAAGACATGAGAAAGAATCTCATGTGCATTTCATTTGGGTTTAATTTGCATTTGAGTTTCATTTAAGTAAATTCCATTTGGGTTTAGTTTCATTTGGCTTAATTTCATTTGGGTTTAGTTCATTTGGCTTGTTATTTGGGGAAAACATGAAAGAAAGACATTTGGGGCTTTGTTTTGTGTTGGAATTCTTGGTGTGGAGCATGGAGGAAGAAGAGAAGATTCATTGGAATAGCAATGGTGGAATCATGCATGCTTAATTTAAGTTAAGTATTAAATTCATGAATTTAGTTAGGTTAAATCTTAGTTTTCTACACTTTTCTATATTCTTCAAGTTCTTGCAAATATGTTGATGATTAAAGAGTGGTTTTGTGTTAGAGGTTGAATTGATAATGTACCATGAATCTAATTAGGTAAATTTTAGTTGTTCTTTATATTTTTATAAATTCCATGCTTAGGTTTTAGAGATGGGTTGGTTTGGATGATTTAAATGCTAATTTATGAATTGTTGTTGTGTGTTTCTACTTGAAAATGACATATGTCAGCCTCTAAGTGTTTAGGAATTGAGAAAACTTAGTCTAGAAGAAAACCCCTTTGAATTTGGGCTGTTCGCGACGTTCGACGGACACTTAGGCTCTCTGAACATGAATTCTAGGTTGTAGGCAAACCCTTAGGTGAGCCTAAATGGTCGCCGAACACATTGCCGAGTATGAACACCCTGTCGAATAGGTTTCGGTGCGCCGAAGGGTGTGCCGAAACTAGCTAAGGTGCACCGAAGGGTGCGCTGAAGAGGTAGCCGAAACTTAGTTCCTTGGTTTTGTCGCCGAAATACATTCAGTCCGCCGAGCTGGTCACCAAGGCAGGCTTCGGTGCGCCGAAGACCTTGCTGAAGACTCCACCGAACCTGATAAATTGGACTTAAGTTGATAACTATTAATAGTTATACGTTTATATAGTTAGTAATCAAATTTTATGACATGTACACCGTAATAGTATTTGTTTGGGAACTTGCGCATTATAACTTGAGTTAGGGAGATATTATGATAACATGGAGCATGTGGAATCTGTCCCGTAGAAATCACAATGTATGTGTGCTTCCTCATGGACCCGTTATCACGGGAGGATGAGATGTTGAGATATGGATGTAAGACCTGGTATGGTCATTACACTTGTGGTTAATGGCACATCTGATACTTCATTGTGAACACTTAGTTAACCCCACACACTCGTATTCAGTGTTCCACACCGTGTTGCTTGAATGATGTATTGTGCTCTATGTGAGATTGTGTTTGATGCTGTGAATTGTGTGTTTACACGCTATACACTATTATTTGATTGTTTTTTTTTTTTTGAAAACTTGGGTGTACGGGCCTTAGGCCCGACTAATCCCAAGTAAGTGGCTTGCGCAGCAACCCACCGCAACGACCTCCCACTTAAATCCGAACCTGCCCAGCTGAGGAATCGATCTTGAGCCCGTGCACCTAACCCACACAGTCCCCTATTCACCCTTACCAACTAAGCAACCCGGGGTGGGTACACTTTTATTTGACTTTTTGGGTAGCGTGCACCTCTCCACTTGCACAACATTGAACTAGAGACCATTGTATGGTCAATAGTGTGACCCTCTATTCCAAGACCTCAAGGTTGGGTCTTGTGACTGGACATGAGTGTGATATGAGTATCACATATAGGGAGGGACCGACTGGATTTAGTTGGGGGTTTAGCTAACCCAATAGACTTTCTCTTTGCCCTAGGGCTCTAGTCATGAACAAAGAAAAGATAACAGGACCTCTGTAGTTTAGTCAGATGATCATGTTTTCCAGAGGGATACCGCAGGTGGCTGCAAGTCTCAGTCTACAGACCACTGATAAAAAATAAGAGGTGGGGATTGTGCCCTCTAGGTTGAAAACCTTTAAAACTGCGTTGTACACGTAGAATAGCCCTATTTCCGTGGACCTACACGGGGGAAAGATTTCAGGTTGCTGGAACACTCTGGGGCGAATTCAGGTTGCTGGGACACCACGAAATAGAGGCTGGATCTGGAAGAAACAAGTTATACTGACACTCAAACAGAGTTGCATTTTCATTGCGTTTGCTGATGCATTTGTATTCCATATTAGACTACTTATTAGATCACCGTGGTGATTACTGTACTTAGGTGCACAGCATGCTTTAATAATTAATTTACCACAGGCATCCTACCTTATTAAGATTTCTTTATTTATTGAACTAGGAATATTGCAAATGTTTGGACTCTAAGATTATACCTTATATATTAATGAATTTATGTACTTATTGGCTCGTGAAGCTCATGCTTTTTAGCAACCAACATTCCAGGCTCGTTAGTTGTGGTGGCTGCAGTGGATTTTGAGGTCTGGGAAAACCTTTCAGTTCGTAGTGTTTGGTCGATGAGAAATCGGTTGGGTATAGCACTCTGATAACTTGTTGACTGTAGTCTAGAGTTAGACCTTCTTTTCTTAGAATTTTTCAAATTCACATAATGTAATACTAGTTACTTATATCTTACTAGAACTTTGTTAGAACTTCCGCTTATGATTTACTATGTTGATCCACCTCCATAGCGATATGGGGTGAAGATCGCTACCTAATCCGAAAGTTTTAAATTTTTGCGTTAGTTCATGACAAAGATGGTACCAGAGCTATAGTTCTTCTAAGACTTAAGTAACTAGGTTAGGATGTTCGTCGGACTTCAGGTTAGGACTTTATAGGTTGACCCTAGGTTTGGGGCTTATAGGGGGTTAAAGGAATCAGATATCTATAGGATGTGAGTTGTAAGGAGCGATGTGTGTTGTCTGTGCAGCGACTCCGGATGGATTAATGGGGACAGGAAGTACAACTGTTTTTTAGAGTCCTAAAGTAGAAGCTACTAGGATGAAGACTCTGTTAAGCACCGGATTGTCATGTTGTTAAAGGATATGATGATCTAGGGCTTATGTTTGCCGATTAAATTATTCAAAGTACTTAGAACTCTAATACTAACAAAGTTTAAAATTTGAAGGTCAAATGTAGTTGCAAATGCATTTGACTAAGAAATTTGAGAATTTGGTTGGAATTAGATTATATATAAATAAAAAGGAAAATAATTTGAAATTAATTAATCGCTTCATTTTATTATGTATATAGCATTTATATAATCACACCAAGTTGCTAGTAGGATCAAAGTCTGGAGAAGTCACTTATAGTGCCAGATCCGGACCGAGAACCCTAGTTTGATGAATCTCTGTGTTCGTCTAATCAATCTTTAAATCTTTGCTTGGATGGTTTGAGGTGATATATGATTTCGTGTGTTTCCATTAACAGGGTGACTTTGGATCTTTATCTTTGCTATTCTTGGTGATCTCCTCTTACCGAGGGCACACCTTTACATAGTGTAATTACTTGTAGTTGTAGGATTTCCTTGTCGCAGTTTATTGACTTATTATTTTCATGCTGAGCATAGGTGTGTTTATTGGGTAGCCTGTACTGGCCCCTCTCTTCCATTGTATTCAAACAAAATGTTTACGCTATGATTTTAAACACATAATATTGAATTCAAATTTTAATTTTCGAGAAACTTTCTGGCTGTGGCAAGGTTAGTAATGTTATTCCTTCCTTAGCCTTCAGGCTTCCACCTTCTTCATCTCCTGAGAAACCTCCTTAGTTAACACTGAACAATTAGACTAGAAACTTAGCTTAATAGATCACTTAGTTTAGTTTGGGGCTCGTAAATGGTGGAATACTGTACTAGTGATCAAACCTGTCAGCTCGGGGATGGAACTTAAAGGAAACTTCTACCTGGAGTACTTTCCTAAGACAATCAGAAGAGGAGAAGAAAGCATTCAGAATCGAGTGCGGACTAAGGCACAAAATCAGAAGCCACCACAGTA
Organism: Pachysandra terminalis; assembly: GCA_031762675.1. Classification (NCBI taxonomy): domain Eukaryota; kingdom Viridiplantae; phylum Streptophyta; class Magnoliopsida; order Buxales; family Buxaceae; genus Pachysandra; species Pachysandra terminalis. The sequence goes on along the minus strand of JAUPMG010130352.1, from coordinate 2,881 downwards.
ACATCAAACAGACGAAGTGACTGACGGTTCAACCTGAACCGGGCAAGAGTATCGTTTTCACTAATGTCCAAGATAAGTATTCAAAAATTTTCTAGTTTGGTACGGAAATTTTGGGAACGAAATTCTTTTAAGGGGGTTAGGCTGCAACAACCTGAATAAAACATAAAATATCAATTGGAAAAACTTAAGGGTAAAATATTAATTTTGGAAATTTTAGCCTAATTTCAAAATTAATTAGGATTAGGAAAACTTAAAATTATTAATTTCATAAGACACTATAGCTTTCCTTAAATCATTAAAACTGATTAGGTAAGCCAGAATTAAATTAAGAAACAAAATAGGTGAGATAACCCAATTTAATGATTAAATAAGAAATATAATGTTTTGTCGGTTTTTAATCTTTTATTTAAGCATGTTTATGTTTTAAAACCTTGTGATGTTTCATTTCTTTATTTCGTGATGATTGTTTTTTGGTCCTATTGTTGGATATGATAGTTTGTTCCTTGTGTTTGAGCTAATGGCAAAATTGTAAATTTAGTTTATGGATATAGGTGTATGGCAAGGATGGTAGTTGCTAAGAATGAAGGGTTTAGATTGAAGGTGATTGGAGTGGTTGTGATTTTATGGTGAGAATTAAAGTGGTAGTTTTGAAAGGCAAGGATTGTGCCACATGGCTTGGCTTGTTGAAAATGACATGAGAAAGAATCTCATGTGCATTTCATTTGGGTTTAATTTGCATTTGAGTTTCATTTAAGTAAATTCCATTTGGGTTTAGTTTCACTTGGCTTAATTTCATTTGGGTTTAGTTCATTTGGCTTGAGATTTGGGGAAAACATGAAAGAAAGACGTTTGGGGCTTTGCTTTGTGTCGGAATTCTTGGTGTGGAGCTTGGAGGAAGTAAAGAAGACTCATTGGAATAGCAATGGTGGAATCATGCATGCTTGATTTAAGAAAAGTACTAAATTCATGAATTTGTTAGGTTAAATCTTAGTTTTCAACAATTTTCTATATTCTTCAAGTTCTCGCATATATGTTCATGATTAAAGAGTGGTTTTATGTTAGAGGTTGAATTGTTGTTGTACCATGAATCTAATTAGGTAAATTTTAGTTGTTCTTTATATTTTTATAAATTCCATGCTTAGGTTTTAGAGATGCGTTGATTTGGATGATTTAAATCCTAATTTATGAATTGTTGTTTTGTTTTTCTACTTGAAAATGACATATGTTAGCTTCTAAGTGTTTAGGAATTGAGAAAATGCAGTTTAGAAGAAAACCCCTTTGAATTTGGGCTGTTCGCGACATTCGGCGGACTCTTAGGCTCGCCGAACATGAATTCTGGGCTGTAGGCAGACCCTTAGGCGAGCCTAAATGGTCGCCTAACATGAACACCTTGCTGAGATGGCCATCGAGTATGAACACCCTGCCGAATAGGTTCCAGTGCGCCGAAGGGTGCGTCGAAGCTAGCTTAGGTGCGTCGAAGGGTGTGCCGAAGAGGTAGCCGAAACTTAGTTCCCTGGTTTTGTCACTGAAACACAGTCGGTCCGGCGAGCGGGTCACCGAGGCAAGCTTCGGTGCACCGAAGACTCCACCGTATCTGATAGATTGGACTTAAGTTGATAATTATTAATAGTTATACATTTATATAGTTAGTAATCAAATTTTATGACATGTACACAGTAGTAGTATTTGTTTGGGATCTTGCACATTATAATTTGAGTTAGGGAGATATTATGATAACTTCGAACATGTGGAATATGTCCCATAGAAATCACAATGCACTCGGCACGTAACTTAGAATTCTCAAAAACCTTTCAAGTATGACACCACATGAGTTCAGATGTTGCCATTGTATGTGTGCTTCCTCATGGACCCGTTATCACGGGAGGATGTGATGTTGAGATATGAATGTAAGACTTGTTATGGTCATTACACTTGCGGTTAATGGCACTTCTGATACTTCATTGTGACACTTAGTTAACCCCACACACTTGTTTTCAGTGTACCACACCATGTTGCTTGAATAATGTATTGTGCTCTATGTGATAATGTGTTTGATGCTGTGAATTGTGTGTTTACATTCTGTACACTATTATTTGACTGTTTACATAGCATACACCTCTCCACTTGCACAACATTGAACTCGAGACCATTGTTTGGTGAAGAGTGTGACCCTGTATTCAAAGACCTCAAGGTTGGGTCTAGTGACTGGACATGAGTGTGATGTGAGTTTCACATCTAGGGAGGGACCGACTGGATTTAGTTGAGGGTTTAGCTAACCCAATAGACTTTCTCTTTGTTCGACGGCTCTGGGCCATGAACAAAGAAAAGATAAGTGGACCTATGTAGTTTAGTCAGATGATCATGTTTTCCTGAGGGATACCGCAGGTGGCTGCATGTCTCGGTCTACGGACCACTGATAAAAAATAATAGGTGGGGATTGTGACCTCTAGGTTGAAAACCCTTAAAATTGCGCTGTACACGTAGAATAGCCCTATTTCCATGGACCTACATGGGGGGATGATTTCAGGTTGCTGGAACACCCTGGGGCGAATTCAGGTTGCTGGAACACCCCGAAATAGAGGGTGGATCAGAAGGAAACACGTTATACTAACACTCAGACCGAGTTGCATTTTCATTGCGTTTGCTGATGCATTTGCATTCCAGATTAGACTACTTATTATATCACTGTGGTGATTACTGTATTTAGGTGCACAACATGCATTAATAATTAATTTACCACTGGCATCCTGCATTATTAAGCTTTCCTTATTTCTTGAACTTGGAATATTGTAAATGTCTAGACACTAAGATTATACCTTATATATTCATGAATTTATGTACTTATTGGCTCGTGGAGCTCATGCTTTTTAGCAACCAACAT
>JAUPMG010130341.1:0-11513 GCA_031762675.1 Pachysandra terminalis | reverse complement strand
TATATGTGCATTGCGAATCACAAAATCTCCACTACACTTCAAAGTTCAGTCCAAGGAAAATATTTGCTCTACTACCCTATGGTATAGGAAAAATCAACACCAAGCTTTGCAGATAGAAGACAAGGAGAGAATATCATTTTAATTGCCAACAAATACAAGCTTTTATTAAAGGAAAACCAAGAGAATCCCTTTTAGCGAGGAAATCTAAGAAACCTTAAAGATTAAAAGCCACAATGGTTAATTTTCATTATCTCCTTATAATGTTCTTACGACGTCTATTTATAGCAACAGAATCAGCAAAAGCTGAACTACTTATAGAGAGAGAGTACCAGTTGAGTGAGCGTGAGACGGAGAGAGCGATTTCGATAGGGGTTTGAGCGTCGGCCACGTCAGTGTTAGGGTTTCTTGGTGGAGAAGAAGAAACTTAGAGAAGAGAAGAAGGATTGGGGAAAGTTTTGGTCAAAAATCAAATGGGAAAAGGGGTTTTGTTTAAGGGTTTAATGATGTAAATAGAGAAACTTAGAAGGATTAAAATGCAAAATTAAATAACTTGATGAAGGGTATTTTGGGCATTTTCTGTTTTCAGCTTAAATTTTGCCCCAAAGAACAAATACTTTTAGAGAGTATTCCTAAACCCTACAAAAACTTGGTCAGTGGCCCAAATCACAATTGACCAAGTGTACAGTGCCCAAACCATAATTTTGCCAAGATCGTATTGCCATATTTAATGTCCAATGGCAAAGGGACATTAAGCCTTACCTAGGAGTTCCGATTGTTAATGTGAGTTCTACGGACTTGTAGACCGACTTAACATCCGCCTCACCGGCTGGAAGAGTAGATTGCTAAACCAGGCCGAGAGGGCCACTCTAATTAAAGCAGCCTTGGCGGGACAACCGCAACATGTCATGGCCTCTAAAACAACTTGATCGGAATGCTCCATCTTTTTTTTGGGCAAAACACACAATCAATTGGAAGGAAATTTGTTCTTCTAACAAATCCAAATATCTCCGGAATCGGAGTTTGAAAGATTATGTGGCCAAACAATCTGATTCTTATATTTGGAAATAAATTCATAAGTTAAAGGAAAAATTATTTAATGGTGTGGAGTGGCAGATCATGGTTTCAAGGATCAGACCGATCCAGTCCGTACTGGGATTGGCCAGGACTAGTCCGATCTCAAGCCACGATACAATTATTTTATCGTGCGGGAACTGGTTTTATTAAAGTGAATGTGAATGGAGCAGCTAGCGGGTGTCCAGGAAGGTCGTTTTCCTTTGTGTTGAAGCTTATAATATTGGCCATGCTTGTGTAGCTGTGGCTGAAGCTTCAGCTTGTCTTGAGGGGGATGAAACTTGCTAGAGCAAAAGGATACAATCATGTCATAATAGAAGGAGATTCAAAGCATATTATTTTGGGAAATGGAACAGATTCAATCCCAACTTCGAAGACGAGCATTAATTGATCAAGCCAAAGCACTCATGGAGGAATTCAACTATATCATCTTCTCCAAGTCTATCGAGAAGTAAACAATGTGGCAGACATACTGGCAAAACATGCCAAGGAGGGGTCTTCCTGCCTTTGGGTAGGAAGCCAACCAGATTGGATTACACAGGCATTACATGAGGTTTATGTTGAACTGCTATTTCACTTGTATTTAACATGGTATGCCAACTTATCAGAACACAATAGGAAAAAAAAAATAGAAATACAAATTCGATGCCCCAAGGAGAAATACCAAACATCTAGCCTGTGAAAAAAAAAAAAAAAAAACACCTAAGATATTGCTCTTTATCTTGGTTACAAATAGTGTTCTTTCATATACAAATTTAGCTCATTCATCAAACTCTCATAAGAAGCTACAACCATTGTAGTTGAACATTAACATTCATATTCATCTTTAGTAGTGATTCATCAAAAATGAATTGTAATGCCAGCATCCAGTGACAACTACTATGTCAGATAGTTGTATTGTGTGTGATAAGTATTTACAAACTGTGAAGCAGGTTAAGCCTCCAATCAAAGCAGCTCCAACTTGACATGCAGGCCTTGAGCATCCTTTTATTCTATGACTTTCTTAGGGAGACTGGCAATTACACTGTTTCCACCATTAATGCCATCCATCAGCATCTTCCCGATCTTTGACCTCCATTCAAAGGCATCCTTCTCCTTCTTTCTGTCATGAAATACTCTATCACAGTAGTTGAGCATTGATCCGAGGCCGCTGTTTGGTATCCACCCATATTCTTCTAACACTCGTACTTCTCCTTCTGTCAAGTCTTCTCCTACCTTAAACCATTTCAAATATGCAGGCTTAAGATGAAAAATCTCACAAAGAAACAAATGTTAGTAAAGAAAGTAATACCAACGGGGAAAAAGAACTAACAGAACAGTAAAAGCCAGAAGGAATTATGTACAGGCTACAAGTACATGATGATGCTTACAACTTCTGATTAAGCTAACTGAGCCTAGTGAAAATTGAATAAAGTTATTTAGTCAAAAGAACAAAATTGAAAATGAAATAAAGTTATTTAGTCAAAAGAACAAAATTGAAAATGAAATAAACAGAGTTGCAGCAAAAGTCCAATCAAAGATGTATTGGACCATGAACTCAATGCATCATTCTAGTTGAGTCATTTGACCCTAAAAGCAGAGACATCAAAGATGTATAGAAAAAGATGGACCGTGAACTCAATAAATTGAACATTTTCATCACAATGTGTCATTCTAGTTTAGTCATTTGACCCTAAAAGCGCGCGCGCGCACACGCACATATATATAGATAGAGAGAGAGGGAGGGAGGTAGGGAGAAGAGAGAGAGGGAGGGAGAGAGAGAGAGAGAACACTGTAAAGGATCGGAGATCTAACTCGGGATTGGACCAGGACGATCCCCGAGTCGAAACCGATCTCAAAAAACCCAAAAACACTCCGACTCGGTCCAATTCCAAGTTGGATCTGGCAATCCGGACGATTTGTCTTGGAATCGGCGATTTGGATCGTCCGATACAATATGGATCATCCAGACTTGTTCTTGCTTCTTTCTTTATCTTCTTCCTTGAACTCTAACAATAAATCAAACACACTTTTTTTCTTCTTTTTTATTTCTCAAATGTGCAATTCGGAAGAAGGACGAGACCGAAGGAGATGTCTCTGCCTCCTCTTCGGTATCCGATACCTCTCCGATCGAGCAGGTAGCACAGACGGTACCGAACAACCGATCACCGACGACCCTACCCTCCTGGTTCTAACCTTCTGGATGTGGATTCTTGGAACCCTAGCCTGTGTTCTCTCCTTCCTGAACCAATCACCTCTGTATCCACACAGATCGTCGTGTTGCCACTTGGAGAGAGAGAGAGAGACCTCCTACCTGCGATCGAGACTAGAGAGGGAGATTGTGTTCTTACGGTGCTTGCAATCGAGAGAGAGAGAGAGAGATAGAGAGAGATGGAACCTAATCGAGAGAGAGTGATCTGGGATTCTAGAACCTGCGAGAGAGGAAAGAGTGATCTAGAAGCCTCTGCAGCTTCCAGATCGTTCAAAACAAGAAGAAAAAAAAAAAACAAGTTGGGTTTTGTTTTTTTTTTACCTTGGGATCGGTTCGGATCGAACCGAGACGATCCCCGATCCGAAACCTAGTCTTTAAACTATGAGAGAGAGAGAGAGAGAGAGAGAGAGAGAGAAAACAAGCCAAGCACACAACCATTAGGTAGGAAGCCATTTAGGGTTTAGGAAGGCTTCCTGGCCCTCAAGAAGCTGTGTCAAACGTGGCCTGACGGTCTTAAAGAGTATAAAAAAGGGTACTTTCAAGTAATGGTTAAAACAGGGTCCTTTTTTTACCAGAAAATTGTTTATTGATGACAAAAAAAAATAATAATAAAAAGGTTACATCTAGATAGAGGGGATATCTGAACCTTACCCTCAAAAAATCTAAATAGTGAGGTTTCCTATCTAGGATACAAATGAATAGAAGAAGATCAAAATGGTACAAGTAAAGGAAAACTAATACAAAAGATATAATTAGTTCCTTTTCCTAATGTAGGAGAAAGAGATCCGATCCTGATGAAGAAAGCCCTTCACCTAATTTGGTAGAGAATTCCAGTCATCAAACTCAAAAGAATCTTCAAGGTCACAGGCGTACTCAGCCAAACTATCAGAAAGGAAGTTGGCTTCACTAAACACATGGTAGCAAGAATATTGAGCGTCTTGTTCTGTATATTCTTTTCCCGCCCCTTTTTTATATGATCGTTACCTTTATCAGAAAAAGAAAAATATTGAGCGTCTTGAAGCAAAGCTGATATTAAACCCAGTCACACCAGAGGGACTAACGAGGGTAATAAATGTCATTAACTTTATCAGCCAGGTTCATAGACTCCAGTTCAATGAAGATTGACATAACAGTATTTAGAAACTTAAAAGCCTTGACATCTTCCAAAGTGCTTTACATTCAGCAACTAGATTAGAGGCCGACCTAAAGTAAACTGCTCCAGCTTATATGACCTTACATTTATCATCTCTAATGCCATACCTCCTGCAGAATGACCAGAATTGCTACGAGAGCCCCATCATAGTTTGATTTAAGAACACTAGCTAGCAGCCTTTCCAACAGACCTGAATGAAAATAGGATCACTTTGAAAATGATTCTGATGCCGAGTTGTTTTAATGACAACAAACCAGTGAAGTTCAATGAATGAGAAGGCTTGACAATGGCTGAAATTTTCCTAAGATCATCTTTAACACACTGGACAATGAAATAGATAGAGTGTGATTTTCCATCATATCAATGGCACATCTTTCCTTCCAAATGTTACATACGACGACAAAAGGGAGGGGATCTTTTCAAAATACTCAACACGGAATTACCGCTTGCAGCAGCCACATGACTAACTCCAGTAACAATACCTTCAAAAAGATGCATTTGCGAACTGAACATCATTGAAAAAATTTGCAGTGCTAATACTAAACAGCATTACAAAAAAAAATTGTAGTAACAACTAACTCATCCCCAAAAAGTATCGTGAGGAGAGATACGCCAACCAGGGCCTCCTATTAAGCAAAGAAAATGGACTTTGATCTAGGCTTCCTCATGTAGGCTTCCAGGAAAAATGATTAGCCCACATGCTCGGTTAAATGCGGTCCGAGTACAACTCTGTGGAGCTCAAGAGCTGGGCCCATTACTCCCAAGAGCACAAATATTAATTGGCCTGTGACACAAGTTTTCATTAATCACAACCACCATTGGCCCAAACAAGTGTCCTTGTGTCATCTGTCACAGGAATTTAAGAATTCAAACCACCCCACGACTCATGTCCTTTTATATAGAGGAGACTAGTCTTGGAATTCAGACGTGTGTTCAAAGTAAGTCAGTTTTGGTTTCCGAGAAGCTCCCTGCACTTTCCTCAACATCAATCCTGAAAATCTTTTTTGTTATTTGAACCACATGAGGATGTACGAGAGACTTGTTGAGAACTCTCCACTCGATACCCAACTCATCCCAGATTTTACTGGGTGAACAAATTAAACCCCCACAGCATATAACCTCCTTCCATCACAAATCCCACTTCCTCCCCAATACTCTCGACCACTGGAGCTCGGTTAAGCCCTCTTGGAATATCTATGCATACATAGCTGCTACAGAGATGATCAATGACTTGGAAAATTTTCTTGTTCCAAGCACATAGCCACTCTAATCCACCAATAGTCCTTATTCATGGGTTCACCACCAGTCTTTGAATCCCACAACTCAAGGAAAAGAACACCGTACCAAAAAAACGAGCATAAGAAATCCCATAGCTTCTAGTTTTGAATGAAAGGAGAGGAAATTGAACTCCATATAATTTCTTCACAACAAAACCTACCGGAAGCCTCCATCACCGAAATAATATATTATCAGTAAAAAGGTTCTCTTTCAAACCTTCCTACTAAACAAGATCTCAAAAATTGATTCAATCTATTGTCGGTATGTCATTCACAATAGTACGAGGTACCTCCCAGCCTCTGAAAACAAAGAACAACACACAAATATCCGGCCATTTTGGCAAGCTACAACTTTGGCATAACTACGCTTCTCAAATTTTTTGTTGTAGATTGCTAGAAAGGCAATGAGATTATTGCACAAACACCATTTTGTCTTAAACTTCTTCAGAGAGAACAAAAGTGACTACCCATCTCAATTGATAAGATACCTGGCATTGACCATCCCACAAATCAAGGAATGGAACACCATACCAAAAAACCAGCGTAAGAAATCCCATAGCTTCTAGTTTTGGTGGAAATGAGAGGAGACTGAACTCCATATAATTTCTTCACAACAAACCTACCAGAAGCCTCCGTCACCAAAACAATATATTATCAGTCATAAGGTTAATAGTATATGGTCCCTCCCAGCCTCCGAAAATAAAGAACAACACTGAACTCTCCGGCCATTTTGGCACTCTACAACTTTGGCATTATTACGTTTCTCAAATTATGTGTCCTTGATTGCTAGACAGACAATGAGATTCTTGCATAAACACCATTTTGTCTAAACTTCTTTAGAGAGAACCAAAGTGGCTACCCATCTCAATTGAAAAGATTCCTGACATTGACCCTACTGCAACATTCTCTCCAACTGGAACCACCCAGATGCTCACAAATAAAAAGAAAACTCCAATCACAACATCCTTAGATGAGAAGAATTACATATATTTTTTTTTTTTGGTTTCCCAAGGTATCCCCAGGCTTTTGCCCAGGACTAATCCTCCAAGGTACAGTCGGGCGCCAAGGCGGGGACCTCTCCCAAGAAAGTTTGCTGCATCCACAAGGGCTCGAACCCGAGACCACTTGCTTAAGCGACCAGAGCCCCTTCCACTCAGGCCAACCTTCGTTGGTAAGAATTACATATATTAATACTAGGGCACCTTCTCTCGGATATGAGTCATTAATTCATCCATGATTTGTAAAAAAAGAAAAAGGCTCATAAATGACCATGATGTACGATTTTTGTTACTAGAAAGTGGAATTTCACTATTCTCATTGCAACTATTCACATTAATTTGTGCTCCCTTGAACATGTTCAGTAATTGTCCAAAAACCAACAGATTAATTCTCTATGCATGCTCTTTTTCTAGATCAATAACCATACGAAGGTTTAACCTCTTCCCACTAGACTTCTCCATCAATTGTCTAAGCAAAAAGGATAACCTCAATGGTTTACTTTCCCAGCATAAAACCAGACTTATATTTTGGGACACAAGTTTTTTGTCTTAATTTTTGCACCACCACTCTTTCCCACAATTTCATGGTGTTACTTATAAGATTCTACAATAACTGATAAATTTTTTTAATAATTCATATGCTTTTATATGAGTGCTATAGGGATTCTCCTTCAAACATTAGAATCTTCTTAGTCCTCAAAATTCAATTTTGGCTAACCAAGATATACCAATCTTTTTTTCTTCTTTTTTTGATGAATAAGAGATATACAAATCCATCTCATGCATTTCTAAAGCTCTACTCACTTCAGTTATTCTAATTGTACGACAATAGTAATGTTTTGTATCTCCAATGCAATGATCCCTTACCTAAAGCTTCTTGTAACTTCTCAATTTAAAAATTTTCGAAAATACTTTCTTCCCCTAGTTTTACACCCTCATTCTTTAACCAAGGCTCTCAAGTTATCATGGAGCCAAGGATGAATGGAGGCAACAAACTCATTCAATATATATATATATATATTATTTTTTTTGCCATCTTTTAATTTTTCATATCTTTTTTCTTAATATAAGGTTTTGGAGTATTGATAGTTGTAACTTGTATTCATTTGTAACTTGTATTCATTTTGATAAGGAACACTTTTAAGATATAATGATTACCAAGTTACCAGGTTACCACTCATTTCTCAACTAGAGATCTAAAGTAATGCTTAATAGTTTGTACCTACCAGTGTTTTCAATCTCGTCGACATGTCGCGACATGTCGACGATTTTGAATCTGTCAACATGAAATCCATGGAAAATCGCAGATTTCCCATTTCCTTGCGACATGAGGGAAAAACTATATTTTTTTTAAAAAGACCCTATAAAATGATAAAAACATAAATAAATGTTTATTTTCTTTCCCCCGATGTCGCCACATGTCGCAGGTATTACCAGTTTGCGACATCGACATTGCAAACCTTGGTACCTACATGACACTGTGCCATTGGTGCATAACAAGATCTTCAAATAAAATCCTTTCAAGCTAGGGATTTCCAAAGATCTTTTTATAAAACTTCCAATTTCGACAATGGAAAAACAACAAACATTAGTAAAGTATAAGTTGAATTAATATCAATTGATCAAAGGTATGTTCTATTTGCAATTGCTCGTCTTCGTGTTTGTATGCTTTAAATTCATATAATGTTCTTAAGCAATTTCCATTGCTTCAATACAACTACATTTTGCTATTAGTAGTTCATTCTTTAGTAATTTTCTTTAATAGGTATCTTTTTCTTTGATGATGATGATTACTGCTTAAATGTATTTTTTTTTCACTATTCCAATTTTACTTTCAACCAAAATTTAAAATGTCGGCGAAATGTCATGAAATATCACTAACATGTAGCCATTAGTAGGGCAAAGAAAAATGTGAGGGGAAAACACTGTCGTTCCCTCCCCCACCCCCCTCCCCCCCACATGTTATCGATATTTCAGGCAACATAATAATAATATCACATGTGTTAAAAAAGCATAAAAAAGATATTAAAATATGTTAGAAATTTTAAAAAAACCTTTTGGTCAAGCATTTGTAGCATTATAACTATGTAGAGAGGATTTACTATGGCTAGCCTAGGGATGATGTTGATGATTTGAACCTCCCCAGTATTCCTTGTGGGTGTTATGTACATTATGACATTTATCTTGATTATTCTTAAACTTTGTGACATTTTATGACTTTTAGGTTCATTTGCATTTGATTATAACATTATGTTATGCATTATGCAGATATTTTTTAATCATATTCTGACATATATTTTGATGTATTTACCACTTATTTAGGCATAAAAAAGTTTTAACCATAAATTCAAGCATTTGAAGACAGTTTCCCCAGTTTTTTCTCAAAATAGGGAAATTACCCCATGTTAGCATCATGTTGCCAACATGTCACCGCATGGTTAGCAACATCAACATTTAAAACCTTGCTCTTAACATGAAGTAAAGAAGTTGAATGTGGAGATTAATTCAAATGCTACCCGCAGAGAGTTTGGAGTTAAACTACAGAAACTGTTCAAAGTGAAAGCTGATACAATAATGCTCCTTATTCATTCTTGAGGTATAAAGTTCCAATCTTATTCCATAATTGATTCAATATTCTTTTTTTTTTTTTTTATTTGGTAGAAATCCTCTATTATGTTATTGTTTGTTTTAGAAGTTTGTTAACTTTCAGAATGCCTATCATTATCAACAAGGGAAAAAGATTGTGTTCGTGTTAATTCTTATGCATCTTTAAATATCATGAAGTTGGGATGGAGGCTATAATTCTTATGCATCTTTAAATATCATGAAGTTGGGATGGAGGCAATATAGGTTTAATCATTTTTTATTTTTTATTTTTTGGGGGAAATGTTTTTGGTTACAACAAACCTCCAATCAAAGACTTTATTTTTTAATCAATACCAACATCTTTGAACAACAACTTGATATGTTGATCCTTGGTTTATGAGAGTTGAAACAAGTGGAAATATGAGTCATGAATCCAGAAAACCAGAACCTAGCTTAAAAGGATAACTAGTGCCTTATTCCTTAGTGGAAACTACCTTTTGCGGGTTTTGTAGCCACTGTAATAGATTTTTCCTTGTGTAAATCCTATCTTCGGCTATATTGTTTCCATATACTGCAACAATCTGTGAATCAATTATGAAGACTTATTTATTTTTCCATTTCCAAAAGCTTTTTCCTCTAATACTCTTTTATTTTCAATAATTAACTAGAAAAAATGATATATTAGGAGGGGGATACAAAAGGAACAAACAAAATGCACATGGAGGTTTAGATTTGAAGAGAAATTCAAAACAAAGAGAATAGTGGCAACTCCACTCAAAAACATGCCAACCCAGAGGCTTTAGAACGAGTCGGATTCGAGTCGGATTCGACATAATCTGAATCCGAAACCGATTAATTTCAAGGAGATCCGAATCCGATTAAAGATCCGACGGATCTTTCATTTGAGTAATTGAATCCGAATCCAATTATATTATTAAAATCTATATTCGAATCCGATAAAGATTTGAATTCGATGAAATATTTGAATCCGACATTTATATGGATATCCAATTAAATTAACAAATTTCAAATGTTTAACAATGTAGATGTTAAGTACATTATAATACTTTTGATGAATATAGATGTACTTTTAAGTACATCTAAACAAATTGAGAAAAAAACTGAAAAAATGTTTCCTTCAAATCATAAAATTACTTAAGTATCCTTATAAGTTAAGATATATATAAAATTATATAAGTACCCTTAACATATATAATAAATAACTTAATATCCTTATAAGTTAATCGGATTCGAATCTTAATCGAGTCGGATGTATATCCATCCAGATTCGAATCTGATTATAAACGGATTCATTTCTTCGGATCCGAATCTGACCCAACAGATATTTAATCGGATAAATTTTTACGGATTCAGGTCGGTATCGGATCCAGATCCGACCCATTGACAGTCCTAGATGCTGCTAAGCTGATACTAGAAAATTTGAGAAGTCCAAAAGGACACCTGTTTAAACCAACAAAAAGAATATCAAAATCAGCATAAGCATAAAGCAATAATGATACAAAACACATGGATTACAGATAATAGATGATACTCATTTTGCAAGAAACCATAAACTAAATGAATTCTGTATCAAATTGTAAAATCCCTTGTCTGAAAAACTGGAAATTTGATTATTTTATTATTTTTTTCAGGTCGGTCCGGATTAAAAGCGGGTTGAGCCGTGTGGTTGGAGACAAGTTAAATACACCTTGGTAAGCATAAATGTGGATTTAGATTTATTTATAAAATTATATAAATGTGTGTGTTACTTTAATTAAGTAAATAATATAATTTTTAAAATTATGCTAAAGTGTTTGACAACACCAAATTATAGGTGTTCCTTGTGGGACACTAATTGTCCTCTAGTTTCTAGAAGAGACTAGTTGGAGGACAAAATCGTCATTTATTGAACCCTTTTGAGAAGCTAATAGCACCCATGTGGTGTACTCCCAAATGCACTTTAGTCGGGCCCTTTAGCTTCTTGGAGAAGCTAAAGGAAGTCTCTTGAACCTTCTAGAATGAAGGTTTGCTTTTGTCTCTTGGAGGGAAGAAAAATTCCAGCACATTGAGATTGACGATTTTGGGAGATTTGGGGGTTTTTCTGTTGTGAAGAAATCCTTTTGATTTGTGAAGGAAGAAGAACTAGTTGAAGAGAAAGAGAGGTGGTTTGATGCTTCAAGATTGAAGAGGAAAAATCAGTCAAAGAAACACTTGGAGAGGAAAAGCTTACAAAGAAG
>JAUPMG010130340.1:0-25215 GCA_031762675.1 Pachysandra terminalis | reverse complement strand
TATTACTTCCACTCCCATAGGGATATGGGGTGAGTGTCGCGGTTTGAACCTAAGGGATTCCCACGTGAATTTCCTTTGAGTTTGGGTTGTGACAAGATATGATGAGATTGGTCGTAATCCAGGATCATTTTCTAGATTCGTATAACAGAACGACATAATAGCACAATACAAGATGTCAGAAATGCCTTAGCAAAGTGGTATAGCTAAAAGGTCTAACTGCATCCTTGTGGATATGATTAGGAGTATGATTAGTTAAAACAGTTTATATTTTAAATCAGGTTCCTAGTAAGGTTGTTCCTAAAACTCTATTTTGAGTTTTGGATAGGAAGGAAACCAAGTTTAAATTATTTACATGTTTGGGGTTGTCCAGCAGAAGGAAGGCTATATATGACACATATGAAAGAAAATTGGATCCTAGAACTGTTAGTTGTTACTTCATTGGTTATCCAGAATGATCCAAAGGCTATAGGTTATACTGTCATAATCGTACTACCAGAATAATAGAAACAGGTAATGCTAAGTTCTTAGAGGATGAAGATCTTAGTGGGGGTGGAAACGAACCGCAAAATGTAGAATTAAAGGAAAAGCATGTAACAATTCATTTACCTGTTCAATTAATAACGACTAAGGTTCCATATGAATGCATAGAATCTCAATCAATCGTGACTAAACTAATCAACGAAGAAACCACTAATGGACGTAGGACTGTAAATTAGCCGAGCCGAGCTATGCCCAGCTCGGCTCGGGCGCGTAAACCTTAAGCAAGGCTCAAGCTCGATTCAGGCTCTTTAAAAAAATTTGGGCTCAGGCTCCTTAAAATGTTTTGGGCTCAAGCTCAGCTCATAGAAGCTCGATTCGCAAAAAGCTCGGCATGTAAAGGATCGACTCGTAGAAAAGCTTATATTAGTACAAATGCATTAATATTATAGTTGATGATTATTATTATATTTAATATAATATATTAACATGTATTTAATATTAATATATAATATAATATATAAAAATATGGATGTCTAATCTCGTATACAAACCAATCCAAGTGTACCCAATCTCGGTTCAAGCTCGTTAAGATAATGAGCTTAATTTTGGGCCCAAGATTGGCTCGCAAGCCTAATTATAGAGCTCAAGCTTGGCTTGTATGAGCCGGCCAGCTCGTCTCGTTGATAGCCCTAAATATACATCAACAAGAAAATGTGGTGGATTCAGGAAATTTAAAAAGAACTCATAGAGAAAGGAGATCTGTTATTTTTGATGACTACATTGTATACTTGTAGGAACAAGACCTTGACATTGGTGTCAAAGAAGATTCAGTTATGTTTTTACAAGCCATGAAGAGTGCAGACTCTGTTCAATGGATAAATGGGTCTTCAAGACCAAATATGACTCCAATGGTAGAATATAATGACACAAAGCCAAACTTTTGGCAAAAAATTTCACTCGAAAGGAGGGAATTGATTGCAAGGAAACCTTCTCTCCAGTTTCAAAGAAGGATTCGTTTATAATTCTTAAGGCATTAATGGCTCATTATAATCTTGAGTTGCATCAAATGGATGTAATAACAAACTCCTTAAATGAGAATCTAGATGACAAAATCTACATGAAACAACTAGAAGGCTTTGAGGAGCAAGAAAAGAATCACCTAGTATATAAGTTAAAGAAATCCATATATGGATTAAAGCAAGCCTCCCAACAATGGTATTTAAAGTTTAACCATGTCATTATTTCCTTCAGATTTATAGAAAACATTGTTGATCAATGTATATATTTGAAGGTCAGTATGAGCAAACTTATTTTTCTAATTCTATATATAGATGATATTTTACTTGCTAGTACTGATTTGGGTTTATTACATAAGACAAAGAGTTTTCTTTCAAAGAACTTTGACATGAAAGACATGGGTGAAGCATCCTTCGTAATAGGAATTGAAATTTATCAGGACATGCCTAATCGACTACTTGGATTGTTGCAAACGGCCTAAATTAACAATTACGAAATTTTAGTTTCGAATGAAGTGCCCGAAATTGAAAACATATTTTTTTGTTTGAATTATTTCACGAAAGTTTTGGAAGAAGTAGTCAAAATTTCAGCAAACCTTTTGGCATTTTGTCATCGAAAAAGTTGTACTTTCGCCAATCTTTTCAAGTAAAATATTCCTTATTTTGTGAAATTTTCACCAAAAATTTCAGTTATTTTGACTGAAGTAAATGTTAAAAATATGTTAAAAGTTTTTAAAAAAAAGGAAAAAAAAATCACTTCAAGCACTATAATTACCTACTTATTTTGGCATTTTAATATAAATTTGTTATACAGATACAAAATTAGAATTTGAACCCAGTACAATTAATACTATTTTAAGTGGATATATTATTTTATTAATTAATTATATATACATATTATTACTTTTGTTTTTTGCTTATACAGGTACACAAATAGATTTTGTACCTACTTAAATTCAAGGAAATCAAGAAACAAAGTTTAAGTTTTCAAGTTAACTTATATATCTACATTGTAGTTTTTAGATGTTAGAATTTGAATCCAATATATTTTTGGATACTTATATACTTTTGGATGTTGTAATATAAATGCTTTATTTATTAGTTTTAAGCTTTTGAATTATTTTACACTATTAATAAAAAAAGTAATTATTTATTATTAGTACTATTTTAATTTTTAATGTTCATAGCATATGATATCTTTTTTATTGATTAAATTTATTGTTTATATTATAGAAGTTAATAAAAAAATATATGAAATTATTTTGGTAAAATATCTAAAATTTTCGGTCTAAATTTGAGCAAACTTTTACACTTTTTCATAACTTAATTTCCATATAATTTTTAATTTCAAATTATTATTTCTATAACTTTGTGAAAATTTCCGAAATTTTAATTTCGTTTGAGGCTGCGAAATCATTGAAATTTAAAACTATGAGTATAGTTAGGGGCCTATGCAATAACGATGTTAAAAAGCTAGCGTAGAATGCACCAATCACAATAAAAACGATACACTATAAAATTTTGGGTACGGAACCAAAATTGTCTTTTTTTTTGTTGCGTGGTGGGTCTTGTGCCATGTGCTGATGTGAATGGCAAAGTTAACATGATATCTCGTCCTTATCTTCCCCATCCTGAGTACAAAATGGTATTGTCTATGTCTTATCAGCTTCTTAGTTCTGAAAAGGAGAAGACAACTGAAAGAAAAACAAAGCGATCTAAGTGGATGGTCACAATCAGAACTTGATTTTTCTTATGGAAAATTGATCACAACGTGGTTTTAGGACTACTTCTAATTCCAAGAAGTGACAAAATCCATCCGTGTCTAGGAGGAAAATAATTTTATGCCGTGACAGCGTATCTATATGTATCCAGACATTATTTATATATATCTAGACATTATTTATCACAGGACATGTCAATGATACGTATGTATGATTGGTGAGACACATACTTGCAAATGTCTCAATAATACTAAAAAAGTAATAAAAATATAATTAAAATCCAGTCAAACAGACATTAAGGAATTTTATTTTTATTTTTTTCATTTTTAAGTTACAATGATAAAGCTTGTCGTGACGAAGAGAGTGCTATGTTAAGATCTACTATATAAATTACATATACATACAAGATTTTTATAAGGAGAGTATTAGTAAAGGGAAAGAAATTAAGGAATGTCTATACCTTTAATAAAGGGTATAAATATCTTTTTATATGTAGGTGAGATTTTGGTGAACACTGTTCATATTTGTCGAAAATGTTCGCGTGTTCTCCCACGTGTCTCAAGGTCAGGGTAATTAAATCTGACCCGAGCCTAAACCGCTATGATACAGCCGTTCTTGAGACGTTTGTGTCTGTCGAAGATGAGGGAGCGGGTTGAAAAAGTGTGGAAGGTAGGCTTACGGCTACGATCTGAAGAGCGGAGATACTCAAGTCTTGAATGATACCGTCTCAAGAGTTGTCTTCTAAGTCCTCTCAACAACTCGATCTCTCTATATCTTAAGTATGTCGGAGAATCTCTAACTATGCCGAAGATTCTCTATGTCAAAAAATCTCTAAGTATTCCAAAGAATCTCTAAGTATGCCGAAGGATCTCTCTCAATTATACCGAAAATCTCTATAGAGATCTCCTAAGTTTGGAGCTAAGTGTGGAGTGCCGAGAAAAATTGACTAGAGTTTTCTCCCTCCAACTTGTTCTCTCTCCCTTTAGCCTTGGCCCTCCTAGGCTTTATATAGGCCATGAGAATCTCTATGAAGGTGACAAGTGTCATCATCCTTCTCACTTATAACCGCAACCCAATAACTCCTCATTAATATGGTAACTCTCTATATTAATGCATAATTGCCAAGTTAATGAGTGCTCTAATTGTCAAATAACTATCCTATATTTATGGTAGCTTATTTATAATAAGTCATTTATGGCAGCTCATAAGATCGTATCTCATTGTCACTTGACTTCGTCAAACCGTAGGTCGACGTGTTGAGGTTCAAATCGGCCGTCGCCGATACCTATGCTTGTATCTGTCAAACCTTAAGTTGGATCGTCCCTCCCCCCCCTCTTTACAAGCTCTCACCCAAGACGGAGATCTCAACAAACTCATGCAAATCACATACATAATTAGCCAGTACTTAGCCAATTATTCATAAGTTTGATCATGTCACGTCGGGCACGATTCTCAGTTTGGTCATCTCATTCTATGTTGAAAATTCCTTCATGCAAATGTCGAGTTTTTTCTGACCTCATAAATGTAAAAAACGGACCCCAACATGAACAAGTTCTATCATGGGAGGATCGTCTTTGACTGAGGCTTGAAAAGACTTTAGTATGAATAACCTTGGGAGCCGTCATGCCAGGAGCGACTGAGAACCCGGGCTCCTAGGTATTTTGGCTTCGGCTCCCCTCTTGCCAAGGTCAACCAGGATCCTAGTCAAGGTGGGCGACTAGGATTTTTGGGCTGGGCACCCCCTTGTCGAAGTCAGTGGGTCCTTGATCGGCAAGGCCGAGGCACCCCCTTGCCGGGGTGTTGCCGAGAATTAACCATAATAAGTAACCACCTGTTATGTTTTGAATGGATATTATGACCTCTAGGTCTACACCATTAACGGATCTCATTGATGAGATCCCTAAACCAAGTATCATCTTAATTGGATTATTAATAACTTTTTCATAATATTTATATTTCTTTGTCATTTAGCCACGTGGCTAAATGTGGTCGTTGAAGACCTCTACTGAATTGCGTTTTTTTTTTTCTTCTTTCAAATACAAGATTAACGGAGAGAATAATGTGGCATGCCCAGTAATTTCCTTCAACAATGAGGATGGCTATGTAATTTGAGCTTTGGACAAAAATTAGGGTTGTCTCTGCACATCAACTCACCTTCTTCCTCTATAAATACAACCAATCCGTAAGCCTCAGTCTTCACACACACGAGAGCAAATCGTCTATAGCCACAGCCTTGGCCTTCACTGTGGCATGTCTATGATTGGGTCCAAACGATAAAAATGGACTTGGATTTATTCAGAATTATGAAAATGTCACTGTGCAAAGCAGCCATGGCGCAATCACAGCCTTGCCACAGTGAAAGCCACAGACGATTTGGAACCCACACTACCTCCCTCTCTCTCTCTCTCTCTCTCTCTCTCTCTCTCTCTCTCTCTCACACACACACACACACACATAGTTCAGATCGTCACATGTTTTTGTAATTTTTATTTTGCAGGAAAAAAGAAGTTGTGGTTGTGATGGGGTCGTGAAAGCTTTGGTATTTGATGAAGATTTTGCTCAAGACCGCGCAATTCATTCATGTAACATCGCATCGTAGTACTGGTCTATCCTAATGCAGACGATGATGCTTAAGATTAACTGATAGCCCTTTACCTCGATGCGCTGTTAATGTGTAGGTTGTGTGGTCTTGTGCAGAATCTTTCTATGTTTCCATGTCTATGCTAATATATTGCTTTGTTATATTCTGTGAGACATTACTGGTAACTGAGATTTGAAGCTCAAGTTTACAGAGGCAAACAGCAAGACTAAGCCATTGAGGGTTAAGAGAAAGAAGAAGAAATGAAAAGGCTTACTTAAAATTGTAAGAGATCTCCATTATGGTTATCTTAATTTTTATTTCCTCAAGCAGAATAATGTGATTTTTTTTTTCGGTTGATGGTTTTTGTATACCTTTTCATAGTTAGAATTGTGATGTTTTAGGCTGTGAGAGAGAGAGAGAGAGAGAGAGAGAGAAGAAGAAGAAGAAGAAGAAGAAGACATGAAAGGGTTACTTAAAATTGCAAGAGATCACCGTTATGATTACCTTAAATCTTTTTTCCTCAAGCAGAATAATGTGAATTTTTTTGCTGGTTTTGCATGCATACCTTTTCATAGAGCAGGTGAGATGATTTGGGCTGAGAGAGAGAGAGAGAGAGAGAGAGAGAGAGAGCACCTAGATGGATTTCTCAGTTCTTAACACAGCGATTAAATGCAAGATTTCTTTGGTTGTTCAATCTGTAATAACTCATTATATGGTCCAAATTCAATGTATAGTGATTTGCACATTGATAAGGTATGGGTACAATGTTTTGGACACGATGGTGTTAGTCTGAGAAGGATCCTATCTAGCATGATATTGATATAGAGACATATATATCAGAGAAAAGCGCGGATGAAAAAATATTGATGTATTGATAAATCTAATGTAATTACAAAGAAACTCCATTGGAGATTTAAATAGAAAAAGACAGAGAGATAATAATGAAAACTAAATCAACCTAATCCAGTTTTGGTAAGATTTTAAAACCAAATCAATATCTTCCAAATTAATCCAAATCTTTCATCAAATTTGCAACTTTCTTATAAGTGTTATATCTCATATGTACCAAACCTCCGCGCTTTCCTCTGATATATATGTCTCTATACTCTCTCTCAAACTCATGCTAATTTGTAAATTTGTGTGAGTTTGATTCTGATAATTGTATTAAGCTTGTCGATCGCCATTCTCTTGCCATTGTCGTTGTTGAAGAGTGTGAAGGGAGATAACAAAATGGGCCTCAATGGGCCAAATAGTTTGTTAGCCAGTTAAATGGACCTCTTGGGTCAATGGCTCCATGAACCTACCTATGGTCTTGCCACAGGGGTCATGGGCCTTTAAAAGGGCCTCTTTGGGCCAGATTGCCTCTTGGCAATAAAATGGGCCTCTTTGGACCTCTTTGGGCTGATTTGCCTATTGGCAATAAAATGGGCCTCTTTGGACCACTTTTTGAAAGGTCCTCTTTGGGCTTCCTTTGAAATGGCCTCTTTGGGCCTTTTTTTTTTCTTCTCAGTCTTTTCCTTCTTTTTTTTAACACTTTTGTCTTGTCGCCCACTCACTGTCCTTGACTTTTTCCTCCTTTTTCTTCTTCTTTTTTTTTTTTTTTAATCTACTCTCAAACCATTGAGAGAGGAAGCAGCGAGATCTAGGTTCAGATCTGGGCCATGGCTTCGTCGGAGAAGACAACTTGAGAACACAGCGTGACTTGAACTCCAAATATCGGCTTGGCCTGGCTTAATGATGATGATTGGAAGATGATGAGTTTTGATGATGACGGAAAAGGAAGGGGAATCAACTGAGACCCTATCACCTATGTCGATCACATCTTAAGCCGATTTTTGCATAAGCCTCTGGAGCCTTATTTTTCTGTTGCCATATTGCTTCGTTATCTCAAGGGTACTCTTGGCCAAGAGATTCTCTTATTGTCTTCCAGCTCTTTTCAGCTTTCTGGTTATTGTGATTTTGATTGGGCTAGTTGTCCCATGACATGCAGATCAACTTCTGGTTATTGCACTGTACTTGGTGATAGTCATTGTCTGGGAAAAGTAAGAAGCAAGCCACTGTCTCTCATTCCTCTGCCGAAACCGAGTATCGAGCCTTGGTTCTGTTGGGGTCCACCCATGTGGTGGTGGGATGTGTGCTTTTGTGATGTGAAGAAAGAAAAGGAAGGTTCGTGGAGACGGGTCGGTCGACCAGACAAGTTGGTCAGTCGACCGAGTGACGAATGAAATCTCCCCGGTCGACCGGAGAAATGCGGGATAAGTGAAACCCTAATCCGCACCGCTTCCTCGCTATATAAAGGAAGCTATCACTTCCTTTGTGGTTGTCTCTCGGATATCTCTCTGAGAAACCCTAGACTTGGGAAGGCCAAGGAGGAACCGAAATCCCTTGAAGGTGAGAAAGATGTGAGGATGTTCTCTATGGTAGAGTGTATCCATGTAACCTCCTTGAGGTGAGAGAGCATGTGGGGCTCTTCTCTGGGGTAGGGGTGGGTTAGTGGTGATTCTCTTGTAAAGGGGTGTATTCGGGTTTTCAGGGCTTGAAAGTGAGAGACAAAGGTGTATTCAAGTGGTGTAGCTTGAATGTAAGCCAAGCAAGATCTGGAATCCCTTGTAGTTGAGCGAGCATGTGAGGCTCTTCTCTGGGTTAGGGGTGTATTCAGGGATGGTGGCTTGATTGTAAGGTGCTATGGGTTGTAGAAATTTTCTCATAATGAAATCCTTGATTGTCGTTTGACAATGGCCCAGGACATAGGTCAGTTTGGACCGAACCACATTAACTCTTTGTGTATTGTGATTGTTTGGTGTGTTGTTTTCTTCCTGTCTATTTTCTTAGATCCAAAATTATTTTTCCACATTAAGAATCTGCAAAGGGGAAATCAAGGCAGATTTCTTAACAGGTTCTTCTAGGATGCGAGCTTACTTGGCTTAAATATTCGCAACTGATCACAAGATTTCACATCCTCAGCCTATTTATGTCCATTACAACAATAAGGCTGCTCTTCACATTGCTGTAATCCCATTTTCCATGAGCGTACAAGACATATTGAATTAAACAACCATTCAATTCATGAGAGCATTTAGTCTGGTCTCATTACTACTGCCTATCTTCCCACTTTAGATCGAGTTGCTAACCTTTTCACAAAGCCATTGCGTCATGATTGCTTTCATTTTTTAATTGAAAAGTTGGGCACGCTCGACATCCATGCTCCAACTTGAGGGGTGCTAGAGAATAGAGAATATCATGGAACCATATCCAACTGTTTCCATGATTATATTAGGAAACTTTCTATTTTCTTGTTTAGAGAATAGGCAACTTGTATCTATAAATATGGAGAATAATGTAGTGATTTCCCAACTGATTGGGTTTTTCTGCCGAGGACTTAAGCACTTAAAGGCTGAACTGTCGCACCTCAAAATATGGATTACATCGATATACATGCAATCATGAATCCCAAACACGCAACCTCGGGCTCCAATCCGTAGGAGGCAGTTAGGTCACTAAGTCCCTCACACAAAAGGTGCGATGGAGCTAGGTCAACTAAATAGAATACTACAGTGGAAGACTAACTCTCAAAAACACGAGTTAACAAAAAAAGGATAATCAAATATAACTAAGAGTGAAATAAATAAACAACTGGTTCTAAACAATAAATCAAACTAACCAAACTAGAATAAACTATAGCCTACCAAAGCCTGCTGACATAAATTAAAAAACTGACAAAATCAAACTAAGGTTTACAAACTTAATAAAAAAAAACCAAAGTCCATACTAGATCATGTGGACCTGAAATATATATCCCAATGAAGGGTTAGCTCATAGCCAGTAGATGCAAACTAACAATTTGCCCTTCACATATAAACACAAATAGAGCGATAAGCTCTTTATGTTATCACACAATCATGGTATTCCACAAGTATTCACATGTTATCTTATTCATAACATTAGCATTCACAGATATCCATGTTATCTCATAAATAAAAATTATCATTTACATAGAATCTATATTGACATCCAAAACATGTCATATAGCAGTTTTATAACAACTATCATATTAAATCTCATAATATAAGGCATACATAATAAGGTAGGCATCGCATTGAGTTCCATGCATCACGTACCTCATCCAGAAGCCTCTCAATATGCCATGGTACACTCATGCTAGATCATCCATAACGGGACGTAAACCACCATTTGTCACAAACTGTAACAACACACTACCATCTCTAATGATATATTATGCACATGCAAACAACAATATAATATACACATGCACAACAGGATATCAGCGGTGCTCTCATCAGGTGAGTTGACTCAAATCCCTGTCACAAACTCACAGATACCCGCCGGACCAAAGACAATCCAATTTTCAGGCTAGGATCAAACGCCTCATGTACCCCATTTTAAACCAGTTGGGTAAGACTATTACAAATCTATGTTCACAAACGTAGTTCTAGTGATTTCCAACCCATGGGTCATAAGCGCTCAAGTCTATTTTTCCTTTAGGGACTCGAATTCATAGACCTCACTTGAGGTAAACCCAGTCGCAACCACCCTGATAAGTTAAATGAAGTTTCCTAGTACATTTTATTCAATTCATGGTTGATAGACAATCCAAGTATAGCCGACCATTCGTAACTAGACGTACTCGCAACTATAAGCATCACCTAAGCTCCAAAATCTTAGTTACTGAACCACCACTCAACATCTGGTTGTAATGACCTAAATCCACTAAAAGAATATTTATGATTAATTAAAATATTAAAAAATATTTATAGAAATTAATTGGCATTTTTCATAAATTTATTTGGGTTGAATTATTAACTAATTAGATTAAAAGGGTTGTTCTTAAATGAAATAACATGATTTGGGGTTTTAGTGTAATTATTATGTTAATGGGGCAGTATTGGTAATTATTAAAACGAAAATTCAAATCTGGACGCAAGGATTCGTGCATGGGAATCATAGGATCGTGGCTTAGTAATGGGAGTGAATTGAGGGGAGGTTTCCATTCTCCTTCTCTTTCATTCCTGATATCAACAAGGGTGATTAAGGAGACCTTGTGAGAGTTTTTAAGAGAAGAGAAGAGTGGTTCTGATCTCAAACCTAAACCCTAGCCATCACGTTTCAGTTGAGAAGAAGGAGAGGAGAAAAAGAGAAAGAAGGAAGAAAGAAGAGGAGAAGAAGAGAGGTGATTTCAGATCTTAAGAACTAAGCACAAGACCAAGATAAATCCATTATCTGTATAGTTCTCTTATGATCCCATGGTTGATATTCAAATTTCAAAAATATGGTTTTGAATGCATAATGATCTATTGATTCCATTCAAAATGATGTATTGTATGTTTTGGTATCTTGTAAATCTCGATTTTGATGCACCTATCATTCTATATGTGAATTGGTTTTGATTTGATTTCAAAGAGATGGGTTTCAGAACCTTGGAAAATACCCAGAATCATGACTCATTGACAGGCACCGGTACACCAATGGTGCTGCCCACAGGGGATGGAAATCTGCACAAGAGGGGGGCACACCGGTGGTGCTGCCAACAGAGTTTGAAAAGCACTAAGACTTATCTATCTGCAGGCACCGGTGCACCGGTGGTGTTGCCAACAGGGACACGATTTGCACTGTAATAACCTCACCGGCACACCGGTAGTGTTGCTGACAGGGGTATCACAGGGATATAGATGTGGGATTTTATGTGGTTTGGTTGGGGGTTTGTGCAAGTGAATATGATATGGTCTTTTGGAATCAAAGGAAGGTCAATGAGCTTGGCCTCACCTGCGGGGTACCAACTTTGATCTCCATGGCACACTTTACCCTACAAACTAGCCTATTGACCTGACCATGACTTGGAGTTGTGACTCCATGTGATTGATAACTTGGGATTATGGACTATGAATGTTGTTTTGATTTGGCTTATACACTGTTAGGAACCTTATGATGACTTCTAACAGATTATCCACGTGTATGGGCGCGTGGATAGTTTCTGATGGAAACTATCATTTGAATCCTAAATTAATAATTGCATGCATGCTAGGACAATGTGGACCGTTAAGTGAGCCCGGGAGGAGAGCATGGGATTCAGTTGACTATACTCATGGGTGAAAGTCCTATTTAAATAAGGATAGGATTCAGCGAAGTCCTATACGGTTGGCTATACCTTGAGTACTTACACTCATAAAATTAGTTTATGGTGGCCCTCGTACCATGGGTTAGCGCCCGGAACGGAGAGGGGGCATCCGACTGTTCTTGGTGACCTATGTCCCGAATTGGTTCTTAACGGCGAAGCTACTTTTAAGGGGCACTTAACGGAATACATTAGCCTAGTACATATCAGTTGCATATCACACTTCATTGCAATCCTTTGATTGAGCATACATGTAGAACATCTGAATGACTCATCTCATATCATTTACATAATGAATTAATACATGACATGGGCTTCTCTATATCATTTTTCCTTATCACTGCTTTTATTGACTAATGGTGTTATATCAGGATAGGTGACAGATTGCTCACTTACTGAGCATTCCAAGCTCACGCAACTTCTTATGTTGCAAGATGAGGTGGATATGGATGGACTCTGATTATGCAATTGTTGCATGTTTCCTTTCTATTTCTAGATTTTTTTATTCCTTTTGAGGAATTTGATGTATTAAACTTAAGCTCCTTATGGTTGAGATTACATTGGTTGGGTTCGACAGTCATGACTCAGCTGATGTCATTGACTGAATTTTTATTATTGGTATTTCGCTTCTATACTCTATTTAATAAGAGTATTTCATTTACTTTTATTAAGTGTGAAAGATGGCAATTTGCGTTCCATGGTTGGAACCCGAAGTTCTCACTTCGAGATCCGTGTCGCCCGCATAATGATTTGTGCCATGGGTTTCAGGGCATGACAGATTGGTATCAGAGCATAAGTTTATACTCAGAGTAAGGATCTTAGAAGACTAGTGAACCAAGGTATCACATAGAAATCTAAAGACAGGATGGAGGAACATTGAAGTACAAATTAGGGGTTGTGTGTTGTTTGATAACATGATTGTGTGCCATACTTGTATAATTATTAAGATATGAAGTAGATTAGTAAACTTAATGTTTACCTTGGATTTGTAGATGGCTAGAAGGAGGAAAGCTACTACTGGAGAGGGATCGTCTTCTGGAGCTAGGGCCGACACTGACCCTCAGCTAGCAGGTATCTACCAGATATTGGGAGATATGACAGCTATGCAACGGGATCAAATGGAGAGACAAGCCGTGGATGACCAGAGGAGGGTCTTGGGATCTTTGATTGCATGGTTGGAGAAATTCAAGAAGTTGACTTCACCTACATTCGAGGGTTTGGGTGAGCCACATCAGGCTTAAGACTGGTTGCTAGATATTGAGCGAGTGTTCTAAACTATGGGGTGTCTAGAAGACCAGAGGGTGTCCTTAGATACTTTTATGCTCAAGGGCAAGGTGCTCCACTGGTGGGACATGGTGGAGAGGAACTTGAGCGCGGCTATGACTTGGGAGTTATTCTGGAGCCAGTTTCTCGACACCTATCTTTCGAGCAGCTATAAGAGGCAGATGGCTTCCGAATTCATGAAGTTATAGCAGGGTTCGCACAGTGTCGCTCAGTACGAGACCAGGTTCGCGATGATGTCTAGGTACGCACCGCATATGATTGAGGACGAAGCAGACAAAGACGCTACGTTCTAGGAGGGCTTGAGACCAGCAGTACGGTCCAAGGTAGTACTGTAGAGACTCAAGACCTACACCGAGGTTCTAGAGCGCACACGACACGTAGAGCGGGACATGGATCGAACTTCATCACAGAGGGACCAGCCCAAGAATGACAAGGGTCGGTATCAGCCCTATTAGCAGAGGCAGAATACCGAGAGACGCCAACAGAATGATGCCAGACCAGCTAGGACTCCGCCCATGAATGCAACAGCTCCTGTGGCACGAGATGCACAGAGGCAGCCACTACCATTGCAGAAGCAGCAATTTCGTCAATGTGACGTGAGGGTTTACTACAACTATGGTAAGGAGAGCCATATTCAGAACCGATGCAAAGCACCTCCGAGGAGGAATGATAGTAGACCAGTTTCGCCTAGGCCAGTGTAGATTGGCAAGGCAAATGCATTGACAGACACATTAGTTCCCCGTGATGACCGATCGTCTAATGCCGTGGAAGGTACTCTTCATTTATTTCATACTCCGGCCCGTGTATTGTTCGATGCAGGTGCATCTCATTCTTTGATATCCAGTAGCTGCATGTTATTTTTGGGTTTACGACCTAGTAGTTTGGAGAGTCCATTGAGTGTAGTTAATCCAGTGGGAGGGATTGCGACTCTACACCGAGTATCTCGTGCTTGTGTTGTGAGAGTAAGTAACCTAAATCTGGAGGCTGACCTAGTAGTATTGGACATGGTTGACTTCGGTGTGATTCTCGGTAATTGGATCTCTGCCTATCATACCAGGTTGAATTGCTTCGAGAAGTCAGTAGTGTTGGATTTTCCTGGGGGTAGACTGACATTCCTTGGGACCAAGAAGGATACCTATAAGACGGACTTCCTGTGTGCTGCGGATGTGGGACAGAAGTTATCATTACAGGATATTCTCATAATCTGAGACTTTGGTATTGTATTCCAAGATATCACTGATTTGCCACCTAAATGGGAAGTAGACTTCAGTATAGAGCTAGTGCCGAGCACTTCTCCTATTTCTCTAGCGACTTATCGGAAGGCTCCAACTAAGTTATGAGAGTTGAAGGAGCAGTTGGATGAATTGAGTACACTTGGTTGCATCTGGACGAGTACTTTTCTGTGAGGCACACCAGTTTTATTCGTGAAGAAGAAGGATGGATCGCTTCGCCTTTGTGTCGATTACAGATAGTTGAACCGGGTGATTGTGAAGAAATATTACCCACTGCCTAGGATCGACAATCTATTTGACCAGTTGAGAGGAGCTCAGTTCTTTTCAAAGATAGACTTGAGATTAGGTTACCATCAGTTGCAGATCAAGGATGAGGACATCCAGAAGACGACTATGGGCATTACGAGTTCGTAGTTATGCCATCCAGGTTGACGAATGGGCCGGCGGCTTTCATGGACCTGATGCACAGAGTGTTTATGCCTTTCTTAGATCAGTTTGTTGTCATTTTCATGGATGAAATTATAATCTACTCGAGGTCTAGGAAGGAGCATGAGGAACACCTCAGGATCGTGTTGTAGACGTTGTTTGATCACCAGTTGTACGCCAACCTGGAGAAGTGTAACTTCTAGAGAGATGAGATTAGATTCCTTTGTCACATAGTATCCAGGAGTGGTATCTCTGTGGATTCGACTAAGGTGGATGCAATTCTTGGTTGGGAGCGACCGGAGAATGCATCTGAGATCAGGAGCTTCCTTGGTCTAGCAGGCTACTATCGGAGATTCATCGAGGGATTCTCTACTATCACAGCACCCTTGACTCGCTTGACCAGGAAGGAGGTGAAATTCATCTAGGATTAACAATGTGAGTAGGCCTTCGAGTAACTCAAGAATAGATTGACTACAGCACTGATCTTAGTGATACCTGTCAGCGGACAAAATATGGAGGTCTACAAGGATGCATCTTTGCAAGGCTTGGGTGCAGTGCTTATGTAGGACAGACGTGTAGTGGCTTATGCATCACGACAGCTTAAGACTCATGAGTGTAACTACCCTACTCATGATCTTGAGTTGGCTGCATTCGTGTTTGCTCTGAAGTTGTGGAGACACTACCTATATGATGAGGAGTTTGAATTGTTCTCGAACCACAAAAGTCTTAAGTACATCTTTACTCAAAATGATCTAAACATGCGCCAGAGAAGATAATTGGAGCTAGTTAACGATTACATCTCTACCCTTCACTATCATCCTAGGAAGGCGAATGTTGTAGCGGATGACTTGAGTCGTAGATCGCGTGGAGTGCTATCTCAGTTGATGCGGTAGGAGTGGAGTCTACTGGAGACTATAGGAGATCTGGGAGTGCAGTCTGTGGACCGATAGAGCGGTGGTTGTCTTTTCAGTTTAGTTGCCAGACCTTCTTTGGAGCATCGTATTGCGGTTAGTCAGAGAAATGATCAGGATCTTCAGTTGTTAGTAGCAGACAACAAGAAGACGGAGTGGGAAGTGCACACTGATGGACTGATTAGATATCAGGGTCGTCTTTGTGTACCGGACGATCAGGAGATCAGGAGAGAGATTCTGGAGGAGTCGCATAAGTCACGGTATTCCATTCATCCTGGGAGTACCAAGATGTATCGAGACTTGCGTGTGAACTTCTGGTAGTCGAGAGTGAAGAGGGAGATTGCACAGTTCGTAGCACGATGCCTCACGAGCCAACAGGTAAAGGTCGAGCATATGAGATCAACAGGATTATTGCAGCCTTTTCCTATAGCTGAGTGGAAGTGGGAGCACATCACTATGGACTTTGTAGTTTGTTTGCCCAAGACTAGAGGTAGTTTGGACTTGATTTGGGTAGTCGTGGATCGGTTAACCAAATTGGCGCATTTCATCCCCGTAAGAGTTTCAGCTTCGGCAGAGGAGATCGCTAGATTGTGTGTTACAGAGATTGTGCAATTACATGGTGTACCGGTCAATATTATCTCGGACCGTGGTTCTCTTTTCACGTCGAGATTCTGGGAGGGGTTACAGAAAGCCTTGGGTACTTTGTTGGACTTTAGCATGGCTTATAATACTCAAACAGATGGTCAGACTGAGAGAGTGAACCAGTTGTTAGAGGACATGTTGCGAGCATGCGTTATGGACTTTGGTGGTAGTTGGGGAGAACATCTACTTCTGGTGGAGTTTTCTTACAACAATAGCTATCATTCGAGAATTGGCATGGATCCGTTTGAAGCATTGTACGGTAGACCTTGTCGTTCGCTTGATTGTTGGGCAGAAGTTGGAGAGGGCAGTATCCTTGGACCGAAACTTGTTCAAGATACTACAGCTAAGGTGAAACTGATTCGAGAAAAACTGAAGTCAGCACAGAGCAAGCAGAAAATTTACGACTGGATGAGGAGAGACTTAGAGTTCACGGTTGGTGATCACAAGTTCTTACAGGTGTCTCCTATGAAGGGAGTGATGCGCTTTTGGTAGGAAAGAGAAGCTTGCTCCATGTTACGTTGTACCCTTCGAGGTGTTGGACCGCATTGAACAAGTGGCATATCGAGTTGCCTTACCTCCATAGATTTCAGCAGTACACGATGTATTCCATGTGTCATTGTTGTGGAAGTATGAACTTGACCCGCCTCATGTGTTGGATTGGGTCCAATTGCAACTTCATGAAGACCTGTCTTATGTAGAGCGACCGATGAGAATATTGGACCGTAGGGAACAAGTCTTAAGAACCAAGACTATTCATTTGGTGAAGATTCAGTGGAGTCATCACGACGAGTTCGAAGCCTCTTGGGAATTAGAATCGGAGATCCAGGAGCGCTATCCACAGATTTTCATGGATTGAGGTAGGTTCTAATGACCTAAATCCACTAAAAGAATATTTATGATTAATTAAAATATTAAAAAGGATTTATAGAAATTAATTGGCATTTTTCCTAAATTTATTTGGGTTGAATTATTAGCTAATTAATTAAAAGGGTTGTTCTTAAATGAAATAACATGATTTGGGGGTTTTAGGGTAATTATTATGCTAATGGGGGCATTATTGGGAATTATTAAATCAAAAACTCAAATTGAAGATATGAAAAATGTCAAGAACGAACGACCGAATGATAAATCGACATCTGTCGAGATGGTGGCCGACATGCGAGCAAAGTCCAATTGATACCCTGGGCGAGACCCAAGGGAATTATACAAACGATGACCCGCACCAGTTCAAAAAAAGTAAAACTAAAACATCAGTATGAGGGACAAAGGTAGTGCGCTACCAAGACGACTCCAGATGTTGTACAAGTCGCGAGCCAACTGACATGTTTTCAGAGACTATACACAACAGACAACAGAGCTAATATCAACAAATACTCCACAGTGGGATGTCGAACCCCCACAACGGGAATAACAATAAAACGATGTCTCAAGTCATACCTGAGAGCGCCCATTTGTGATGGGACAACCCCTCTAGTTCTCGAGATTTTTAGAGGAGCGCCTCACGTTCACCAAAGGGATGCGTCTCGATGGACATGATGACATGAACTTACATCTAAAAGGGAGAGACTACCCTGGTCGGTGTGAGACGTCAAGATGATGATGTGAACTTGCATCTAAAAGGGAGAGACAACCTTGGTCGGTGTGACACGTCAATAGGATGACATGAACTTACATCTAAAAGGGAGAGACAGCTCTGGTCGGTGTGAGACTTCAAGATGATGATATGAACTTACATCTAAAAGGGAGAGACAGCCCTGGTCTGTGTGAGACATCCTGCTCGGTGTGAGCGTCAAGATGATGATATGAACTTACATCTAAAAGGGAGAGACAACCCTGGTCGGTGTGAGATGTCAAAATGACGATATGAACTTACATCTAAAAGGGAGAGACAACCCTGGTCGGTATGAGACGTCAAGATGATGATATGAACTTATATCTAAAAGGGAGAGACATCCCTAGTCGGTGTGAGACATCAAGATGATGATAGAACTTACATCTAAAAGGGAGAGACAGCTCTGGTCGGTGTGAGACGTCA
Source organism: Pachysandra terminalis (assembly GCA_031762675.1). NCBI lineage: Eukaryota > Viridiplantae > Streptophyta > Magnoliopsida > Buxales > Buxaceae > Pachysandra > Pachysandra terminalis. The sequence goes on along the minus strand of JAUPMG010130340.1, from coordinate 6,757 downwards.
AGATGATGACATGAACTTACATCTAAAAGGGAGAGACATCCCTGGTCGGTGTGAGACATCAAGATGATGATATGAACTTACATCTAAAAGGGAGAGGCAGCCCTGGTCAGTGTGAGACGTCAATACGTTGATAAGAATTCGCATCTAAAAGGGAGAGATGGCCCTGGATGATGTGAGACATCAACACATTGATATAAATTCACATATGAAGGGAGAGACAACCCTGAAGATTGTGAGACGTCAATACATCAATATGAATTTACACCTAAGGGGAAAGACAAACTCAAACGTTGCAAGGCATTGACACTCCATTTATAGAGTCTCGAAAGCACTAAGGTTTGTGAACCTCGAAAGTGCTAAGACTAGATAGCCTCAACAACTTCTATTATACTCATACTACCGATCGCCATCGCCCGTATCTCGACCTCATGAGGGTGACATATAGGGTGACTGACCAACCTCTTTTCATGAACTACATGCTGTGTCACAATTTTCAGTGACAAACCTGTAATTCTCCAATACGACTTGGGATTGGTCCACCTAAGAGATTGGGGTAATTAATCCATGTTACCCCGGGTTAGCATTTTAACACCGTTAGGCAATTTCTAACTGATTGCTAACAACCGTTATCTTTCTCCTAACTACTATAAATAGTTGCTCATTTCCCAAAAACGGGGCTAGAGAATTTTCCGAACGAATTAGACTCTAAGAACTTGCTCTGACCTATGCTCATCAAATCCTTAGACCTTGAACTACGTCTGACTTGATCCCTATTTGGGTACGAGGCAACCTGTTATAGGTGCAATCTAAAACCATCATTAGGGTGGAAAAAGGATAATTTTGACGGGTTCGACTCCTAAAACGTGGCTCTGAGGTGTGCTCATGAATTTCCAATGCCTTAACCAATTTTTTCTCTATCCTAACCCGACTCGTTCCAAAACGCTCGTTTTACTTTGTCCTCTTCGTTCTTCTAAAGATGGGTACAGTCACTTGTCGATTTAGGCTTTCGTCGATTAGTAAGATTACTGTTGGTGACTCTTTCATGAAAACACCCTTTACATTTTGGCGAATCCACTGGGGACTTGGTGTCCTACATACTGATCATCACTAGAAGAATGTCGAGGCTAAAGAGTAGAACGAAAGTTGCGGAACAAGTTGGAGCTTCTCTGTTCCACATCGACGAAGAGAGACATAAAGAAGACCCTCCGAACGACTGGCATGAGTTGGAAGGTGAGGAAGAGATAGACGAGCAGTTTGATGGATGGAGCATTTTTTAGTGACCCCATCAATGCTAGATGGATCAAGCTATACTACGAATGTCGCACTGACGAAGAATGCATTTTGTGTCCTTTCTTTGAATCTTACATCGGGTAGTAGGAAATCATATATTAGTTATATTTACTAAGCGCATGTGAGTAGTAGTCAAGTTGAGCAAGAAGAAACTCTTCCCATTTCTAACATGAAGCTTTTCTTGGAAACATGAAATATTTCAAGAGAAAATAACAAACACTGACATGATAGATATCTTTTGCTGCCACATGATACTCCTAAGTGTCCGGTCGGCGACAAAAAAGCAGCATGAATCCTCTCATGTGTCACAATTATGACCCTGGCCCTACCATTTAATTTAATTATTAAATGGTAGTTAATCCTAATTAAAGCCTTAGGATTTAATTGATATATACGAGGGATGGATTAGACCTATGTGTAAATATGATAAGTTAAGGATTTAATTGTGTTATTTTGTGAATTAGGTGTATTGGGCTTGGATCCAACACAACACAATTAATTGGACACAACTGGGATGGCCGAATAACCCTAATGGGCAAGGTAAGGGTATTATAGACTTTCCAATTTAATTTGAATTAGAGAGAGGGAGTTAATGAGTTCTCCCACTAACACACGTAATGATCTAAGGAGAGAGAAAGTGTGTTTCATACGATCAAGGAAGAGAAGGAAAAAGGGTTTGTAGAGATCTGGTTTTTTGAAAGAAGAAGAAGAAAAAGAAGGAAAGAAGATCCGGGTGATTCATGTTGCTGTAATAGACCTAGATCAACTCTACACAAACGAGGTAGGGATTCTTGTGTTTTTACGGTATTTGATTTTATGTATTATCTCAATGCTATAGATATAGTTGGTTGTGTATTCTGGTATGTGAGCATGATTAGATCTAGGATCTATAAGAACTAGAAAGAATAAAGTCATGTTGTTTGATCTCCAAGTTCACTTCTGATGCTGTGTTCCATGTGTGTTTATGAGTTCTTATGAATATTAATTATGTTTGGAATTCATGATTTGTTATTGAATGATTACATGTTAGATCTATGTGAATGAACAAGTATTGTGTATATATTGTTTGGGATTTATGTATAGGTTTTAGAGATTGTTTTTGGGTGATTGAAACTATAAAAATCAATAGGTTTGATTAGTGGTACAAACCCTAGTCCCCAGATTTTGGCCTAAATTGCAGCCTCGGCAGCAGCCTCGGCAGCTACCAAATTAGATACCGAAATTAGTAAAAATCACTTGCTCTCTAGACATGCTACCGAGCTTCAGTAGCAGTGCTACCGAGCCTCTCAGTAGAACTTTCGGCAACTACCGAGTAGCTACCGAATTTGGTAAAAATGATGTACTCTCGGGACATGCTACCGAGCTTCGGCAGCTCTGCTACCGAAACCCTTGGTAGGATATTCGGCAGCTACCGAGGTCCAAATTACTCCACATTTTATGGGGAGGATCCCCATTGGGTTGTACACATGCCTGTGTGGATGGTTTGTGCGCAAAAGGTCTAGATTTGCACGAATCATAGAAAGTGTAGGTGAAGGTCCAAAACGTGGAATTGTCGGACTGAATGGAGGGTATATGCAGTGTTATCAACTCAAGGGCTTCGGATGAGGTCTTAGGACCTCAATATAAGATTATTATGGATAGAGTTGGCTATGTTGGACTAGATTGGGTGATTAGTGTTTTTAGCATCCGATGTTGACATAGGTTGTACTTGGGTTGACTTTTGTGTAACTTAGGTGTGAATTCGATGATGTTGACTTGAATGTGAATGACTGATTGAGGGTACTGTGAGTATCCAATACTATGATTGTGTTTGTCTTGAATGACTTGAATTGTGTTATGGATAGGTGAGCTTCCACATGGGTGAAAGTCCCTAAAGGTAAGAACCTGGATAGGTGAGCTTCCACTGTGGGTGAAAGTCCCTAAAGGAAGGTTTGGTATGACTGTATTCCACCGTGGGTGAAAGTCCCTAAAGGAAGGTCTAGCTACAGGTGTGCTTCCACTGTGGGTGAAAGTCCCTAAACAGAATGTGAGTATACTGATGTATTCAACCCTGAGTGCAAGTCTCTTAAGGAATAGGAGTGGTGGCTTTCCTCGGTGGATGCAAGTCTCTAAAAGAAAGGGTTACTGATACAGATGGCTTCCTCCATGGGGGAAAGTGTCTAAAAGAATGGACAGGAGGCTTCCTTCGTGGGTGAAAGTCCCTAAAAGTATGGCATGTTACTGGTGTATTCCACCGTGAGTGCAAGTCTCTTAAGGAATAAGAATGGTGGCTTCCTCCGTGGGTGCAAGTCCCTAAAAGGATGAGTCGTATGGTCGTGAGTTGGAATGAGCACGTGACTGGAGTAGGCTTGATGACATCCTGTATTGCATTGCATCTCATTTCACTCCATGCTTGCGTCATACCTTGCATTGCACCGCATTGTATTTGATTTGACTGTGATGCATGTACATTGTGACTTCTTAATTGTGAATGATTACGATTGGGTTGCATTGGTCATAGCAAGGTGAGACCTTGTGGTTACAGGTGTATTTCCATCATGGGTGCAAGTCCCTAAAGGAAAGGATTGTACAAGTGAAATTCCACCGTGGGTGCAAGTCCCTAAAGGAAAAAATTGTACAGGTGGCTTCCTCCATGGGTGAAAGTCCCTAAAAGAATGGTGATATGTGTTGTTTGTGATCGTAGTCAGACTATGTGTTGATATGTGTTTGCTTATGTGCATAAGGGTGTGTTTCCACAGTGGGTGTAAGTCCCTAAAGGAATGATACATGGGACTTCCTCCATAGGTGCAAGTCCCTAAATGAATGGTTATGTGCTAGATATGCGATATGTGTTTTTCTTGTTAATTGGCCGTAGCATGGTGGGACCATGTGGTGCCTGTTGTGAAGCACTATTAGACTGTGTGATTGTTGTGATCTTATTATTGTGTAGCATGGTGGGACCACGTGTACATTTGTGTGATTGTTTGTTTGGAACATGGTGGAACCATGTGGAATCTGCTTGAACATGATGGAATCATGTGGGTAATCTTAACATAGTGGGACTATGGGGATTATGATCTATTGATGATTGTTACAATTTGATATGTTGTGGTTTTCATGTGAACTGTTATGTTACATGATGACTGTTATGTACATGCTAGTATGTGATATATAGTATGATGACATGATAATACACATATGACTATGATAGTATATGCTGAGTGGAATGCATGAAATGAACTGTGTTGATTTACATGCATAAAAGTATGTATTGTAGACTCATAGGATTTCTCTACTTGGCTTCGGCTGATCCTTATATCTACAGGTCCTCTTTTCTGATCTGGACTGGCTGGAGAAGTGACTTGGTGTTGAGACGCACTTACTTTCAAGATGCTTTGCTATGAGACTTATTACATTACTTCTTTCAGTTTTTGTTGTTTTGACCCCATGTGGGCAGGATATGTAATTGGGATTTATTTACTTTACTTGTGGGTTGATAGTTGAACATGTTTGGTTGGGCTATGGTTTTATTTTTAAAGACTTACGCTTGTTATTATTCTATTGAGACTTTAATTCAACCAGGTAAGGGTTGATGTTATGATGGTTTATCCGTATCCACGCAGTGTGTCTGAACGTTGGTTCCTCGGAATCCTCGACATTTCCATATCTCGGATTTGGGGCGCGACAAAAGTTGTATCAGAGCACTAGGTTAAGGTTGTCTAGGCTTTGAGAAGTCTTAGGCTGTAGTGAAAACCTAGGATGAGAACCTAGAAACATGTGAACCTTGGAGCCACTTGTGCGAATTGTATGAATTATACTTTGATATAGTATGTGAATATAATGTGATATGTCTATATTCCTATGTTTGAATGTACGTATGTATGTGTGACTATGTTAGAATAGCATTATGAAATTATGTACTTAGAGACATTTTATTGTGTAGATGGCTGGACGTAGGCGAAATGTCTCAGTAGGGGAAGGATCGTCCGGAGGGGATGCAGATCCTAATCTATTTGGAATTTATCAAGTGCTGGAAGAGATGGCTATTCTGCTCCAAGACGAGCAGACCATTCGACAGACCCAAACAGCATCTCATAGAAACCATAATGGGGGAGGAATTTCTTAGCTGGAGAAATTCAAGAAACTGTCTCCACCATACTTTGACGGGAGCAAGGAGCCGATGTGGGCTAAGGATTGGATGGAGGAGTTAGAAAAGATTTTGGAGGCTATGGATTGCCCTGCTGATCATAGGGAAAAGTTGGTTGTGTTCATGCTTAAGGGAGAAGCATACCGATGGTACAATATGGTGGTGAGAGCCCAAGGACAGATCCAAGAGTGGGCAGAATTTGAGAGACAGTTCTTTGAGAACTATTTCCTGAGTAGTTATCAGAGAGCCATGGTGGTAGAGTTTATGAAGCTGGAACAGGGCTCCATGACTGTGAGCCAGTATGAAGCCTGTTTCGCAATGCTGTCACGTTTCTCACCGCAGATGGTAGCGAATGAAAGCTACAAGGCTGCAAAATGTGAGGAGGGGCTTCGACCAGAGATTAGGTCGAAAGTGGTCATACTGGGATTGAGGAACTTCACCCAGGTACTCGATTGTGCACGGCGAGTCGAGAGAGACACCCCACGCCCAGCTCCGGAGAGGGATACTTCTCGTGCAGATAGAGGAGGTTTCAGCCCTACCATCAGAAAGGATGGAAGAGAGCAAGGAATGAGAGTTACCTGACGAAGGTGGAACCTAAACAGGTAGTCATTTCTGATGCTCCTATATTGCACCATTTATCTAGCAGTGACCACCCTAACTGACTTGCTTCTATGGCGGCAAGCTAGGGGATTACTGAAAGGAATGCAGAGAAAGGATTCGAGTAAAGGGCTTGGGTCAGAAGACTGATGGACCGCAACCCCGTGGGTAGGTGCATGCACTGACATATGGCACGGTATAGAGGGATGAGGATGCCAAAAATGCTACGGTGGAAGATACACTCACAATCTTCCATTCACCTGCTAGTATACTGTTTGACTCTGGTGCTACGCATTCATTTATATCGATAAGATTTATGCATGCTTTGGGTCTTAGACCATCACTGCACATAACAAGTCCCGTAGGAGGTTTAGTCACACTAAAAAATATATGCTTGGATTGTGTGGTTCGAGTCGAGGATCAAAACTTTGAGGTTGATCCCGTTGTGCTATCTATGTCTGAATTCGATATCATACTTGGCATGGATTGGCTATCTGCCTATCATGCCAAGGTAGATTGTTATGGAAAGGAAGTTACATTTGACATTCCTGGAGGGGAACCAGTAAAGATTCTAAGAAAGACGAAGGATGAATACCAGGAAGAGTTTTTGGGACTATTACAAGCCAACAAAGGAGAATCTTTTGAAGACATCCCTGTAGTGAGAGAATTTGATAGAGTGTTTCAGGAGATACCTGGACTGTCACCATTGAGAGAAGTGGAGTTTTGCATCGAGTTGATGCCAGG
>JAUPMG010130329.1:0-11513 GCA_031762675.1 Pachysandra terminalis | reverse complement strand
GTGCATCCTTGAGCACACTGGAGTGTGCATCTCAGTGTGCAAGGATGCACACTCCAATGTGTACAAGGATGCACACCCCAGTGTGCACAAGGATGCACACTCCAATGTGTACAAGGATGCACATCCCAGTGTGCAAGGATGCACACTCCAATGGGTACAAGGATGCACACCTCAGTGTGCAAGGATTCACACCCCCAGTGTGTACAAGGATGCACACCCAAGATGTGTGCAAAGATGCACACTCCAATGTGTGCAAGGATGCACACTCCAATGTGTACAAGGATGCACACCCCAGTGTGTAAGGATGCATACTCCAGTGTGCATTGTGGAAAGATGCACACCCCAGTGTGGAAGGATGCACAGTCCAATGTGGAGAATGATGCACACCCCAGTGTGCAAGGATGCACATCCCAGTGTACACAAGGATGCACACTCCAATGTGTACAGGGATGCACACCCCAGTGTGCAAGGATGCACACTCCAATGTGTACAAAGTTGTACACCCCAGTGTGCAAGGATGCATACCCCGGTGTGCATTGTGGAAGGATGCACACCCCAGTGTTCAAGGATGCACACTCCAGTTTGCACAAGGATGCACACCCCGGTGTGCACAAGGATGCACACTCCAGTGTGTGCAAGGATACACACCCCATTGTGCAAGGATGCATACCCCGGTGTGCATTGTGGAAGGATGCACACCCCAGTGTGCAAGGATGCACAGTCCAATGTGGACAAGGATGCATACCCCAGTGTGCAAGGATGCACACCCCAGTGTGCACAAGGATGCACACCCCAGTATGTAGAAAGATGCATACCATAGTGTGCAAGGATGCACACTCGAATGTGCACAAAGATGCACACCCCAGTGTGGAAGGATGCACACCCAGTGTGCAATGATGCACACTCCAATGTGTACAAGGATGCACACCCCAATGTGCAAGGATGCACACTCCGATGTGTACAATGATGCACACCCCAGTGTGCAAGGATGCACACTCCAATGTCTACAAGGATACACATCCCAGTGTGCAAGGATGCACACTCCAATGTCTACAAGGATACACATCCCAGTGTGCAAGGATGCACACCCCAGTGTGCAAAAGGATGCACACCCCAGTGTGCGAGGATGCACACTCCAATGTGTACAAGGATGCACAGTCCAATGTGTGCAAGGATGCATACCGCAGTGTGGAAGGATGCACACTCTAATACGTAGAAGAATGCACACCCCAGTGTGCAAGGATGCACACTCCAATGTGTAGAAGGATTCACACCCCAGTGTGCAAGGATGCACACCCCAATGTGCAAGGATACACACCCCAATGTGTACAAGGATGCACACCTTGGTATGCAAGGAGAGAGAAAGAGAGAGAATGGGATAAGGGTAGTTTAAGTATATTTGTTTTTTTTAAAAGAAATTAGAAGGATGCACACTTAGTGTGCAATGAGAGAAAAAGAGAGAGTTAAGGGGGTAAGGGTAGTTTAGGTATTTTTTTTTTGAAAATGCAATGTGAAGGGACAAATCTGACATGTCCTCTGTCACATGACAGAGGACCGTATTGTGATTATTTTCGTATTGGTATACTTCACTTGCAAAATGTTTTTGTCAATATACTTTTCCGTATTTAATCCATAAAAGTAGGGGATTTTCGTAATTTTCCCCTAAAAATTCTATATTATTCTAATTTTGTGTCCACGGCACGTAAATATGGCAGATTGCGTCGGGTTTTAATTAGTTCGGGTTCAGCCCAATCTAAAATCAGTTGGTCCGAATCACATTCGTCCCGAATTGAACCCAAAACTAAATGAGTCCGAATCCACCCCAAGAAGATCAGAAAGTTGAGGTTGGGCTGGGTTCGTGCTGGCCCCATTTTAAACACATGCTTTTATGAAAAGGCCGAAGAAATGTCGTTTTGGGCCGGGATTTTGGTTTGTATGATGTTCAATCCAAACCTAACTCATCCGACGTGAAATGAGTGGATAATTCGAACTAAGGGCATGTTTTGAATTGCTTCTTCGGACCGCCCTTGAAGTGATTCCCGAGCCTAAAAGTGCTTCAAATAAATAAATAAGGGTTTGGTAAACCCAAGTGAAAATCGATTCTACAAGAATCACTTCATCTAAACGTTGATTTATTTGAAGCTACTATTTTCTGCTTTTGAAATCACGTTTGCTGATTTATTTGAAGCTACTATTTTCTGCTTCTGAAATCACGTTTGCAGGAATCAGTTTGAGGTTTTAATAAAATATGTCTTATGATCAAATATATATTCCCCTTAAAAACTTTTAAAATTCCTATTTTACCTTTATTATCTTCAAGAACAAAACTCCTACTAAATATAGGTATCCTACTCTATACAAACTTCTCACAAATCTAACCAGTAAGAGCTTTTTCAATAGTTGTTTACCAAACAACTTTTATTTCTCTGAAACAGTTCTTATAAGTGCTTCATATGAATCAATTTTACAGCTCTACGTGGCACTAATAGCAATAGAATCTGGAACTGTTCTTTATAAGGCTATGTTTGGCCTGGCTTCTATAAGTACTTATTGCAGCTTATATTTTATATAAGTACTTTATAAAATTAAATATGTGTTTGGTAGCGCCTATGGGTAAGTGCTTACCCATAAGCACTAGAGGAAGGCTACCCATAAGGAGAGTTGTTATGCGTTGAGCTATTTCACAACTTTAATAATATTTTTAAAATATGTATTTTACCCCTAAACTTTCATAAACACTTAAATAAATGTTATTTATAAACTTAATAATATTTTTATAATATTTATTTTACCCCTAAACTTTCATAAGCACTTAAATAAATGTATTTACGAAACGCTATTTTCTTCAAGCAAGCACTTTATTGTTGCTATGAATAAGTGCTCCCATAGCAACTTATCCAATGAGTGCTTATCCATAAGCACAAGCCGGGCCAAACGTAGCCTAAACCATGGTCTCATGGGCTTTGTTGAATGAAGAGCTTAATCAAATGTATACCCAATAGACCAAGACAAAGTAGACTTAACGTTGTGACTGTTAACTCAAAGGAACCATCAGTCAATAGAATAAAAATTTGCTGGCGGTTGTGTGCGAAGATTGGCTGAAACTCTTCAAATATATATATATATAGATACGGTTTTCCATTCCATCTCATTTAAGATTGGCGTAAGCTCTTCAAATATGGTTTCTGTAATTCTATAACATTGCTGCATATTTATATATGGAGTGTCCTTTAGAGCAAAGTAGAGCCATGGGGTGTGCTCCCTTTACTGATAAAAGGACATGGATAGTAACAGTAATGGAAGGGAGCTGTCCCCAAAAGAAAACCACAAGAAACAATGTGGGCCTCCTATCCTTAAATTATAAGGGTGGGCCCAACCCAGGTGCAAACTGGGCCCAAATAGCCAAACCCTAGCCAGTAGCCATGGCTTAAGACATGACAACAACATTACCCTCTTGAGGAATTGAAGATGACCCTCTTTTTGTATTCTTCTATTAAAATGTAATGGCTAAAACTGATATTTCACCATTTTTTAATGTATGAAATCTGATATTCCTGTCGCAGCCTTCATCCTCTTTGTGAAGGTACTTTTCCAGAGAGAGCAAGGAGGGTACGGTTACGTAGGCAACTTCACAGGGAGTGGGGATCTTCTGTTATGAGCCCCGTTATATGAGGCCTGATATGTCAAATACATTCGAGCACAAAATGATAATTTTGCTCACATAAAGTATTATCATTTTGCCCTCGGATGTATTTGGCATATCAGGCCTCATAACAGGAGATCCGCATCCCTTCATAAGCTTTATTTACTCAACGACTTTTAATGGTGAAACTCAACAAATGCATGTATTTTTAACCATCTGATTTGAATGAGCAGATGAAAAACTTTTCTTATGCATTCTTATTGGCCAAACATCAAAATCAAATAACTCTCAGTAAAATTAAATTTCACTCTCCAACCATTACCTTTTAGCATATTACTTTCTCAACTAACTTTCTAGCATGCTCTTGACTTCCAAACGGAACCTAAATGTTTTTAATAATTTTTCCACTGTCTAATAGGATGTAATGAAATCAAATGGATAAAATCAATGGATCAAGTTGAGTTTTGGTGCAATAAGCTCTCTAGGGACTGACTTTGCAACAACAGGCCACGTGCCTAAATTTGGAGTATAAGGATCATTACATGTGCTCTTAAGCCTGTAGCGGTGTATTTAGTCTTATCATAAACATTTGAGAAACCCTAAGACAACGTTTGATTAGTGGAATAGAAAGGAGAGATGATTTTCCTACAAAACATTCGTGTTTGGATATCTAGAAAAGTATTTCTCTCCCAAAAAATGTTTTAGTCAAATTTCTTTGAGTGTATAAAAAAGGCCCTTTTTTTTATAAAAATAAAAATAAAATAAAAAGGTGAGGAGAATAATATGTTTTCCATCCTACCCTTCACTATCAAAGTTTCTTTCCTCTTGCACTTATATAATGTAACAAAATAGGTAGTTAAAAAACTTTTCTTATTCATTCGTATAAATCAAAGATCCAAAATCAAACTTTTCTGTCATATTCAATACATTTTCCTGATCTAACCAAACAAAGCCAGGAAAATTAAATTTCATTTCCCAACATTTTACTTTCCTATCAAACTTTCTAACAAATCTTGGAATCCAAACGGAGCCTAGGGTATATTTGGTTAGAGACCCCACTTCCATCCACTCCACGCTGTAATGGCCTAAGCTTCATTTGAGAATCCTCAAGGCTGTTCTATGGAGATCGTGGCTCTCTTTCGTTGCGTCTCTCTCTCTGTATTGAGTGAAAGAAGCCATCGCTTTCTTTTTTTATCTTGATGATCTCCCTTAGATTCTTATACAGTTCTTCTTGATCAGCCTTGTCAAAGCCCATGTCAGATTCTTGCACATGATCCATCTATCCTTTAATTCATTTCTTTCCTACACCTCCTCAAATTTAGGGTTTCGCCTTACAAGATGAATCATATTGTTTACCGGGACGATCAAAGTGTCACCTGATCTCTTCGAATACGATCGTGCTTTGACAGACTTTGCTCTCTGGATTTCCTTAAATAGGAAATTCAATCGTGAACTAGGTTATAATATCAACTAGATTCGTAAATCTCTACGGTTTCTTTATTTAACGTATGGATTACTGTTAGTTAAGTTGACCGTTATTACATCACTTGATACTTTCGAATTTGATCAACTTTTTACTTTTTTTTTTTTTTAAGGTTTTCTGAAGTTCATGGCTCATGGGCCGGGATCGAGTTCGAGTTCTGGGTTCCAATTCTTGAATTCCCCTTTTGGGGATACCACATACACCAAGGTCTTTGTTGGAGGATTGGCGTGGGAAACTCAGAGCGAGACGCTGCATCATTATTTCGAGCAGTTTGGAGAGATTCTCGAGGCTGTCGTGATCACAGACAAGAATACGGGAAGATCAAAAGGATATGGTTTTGTGAGTATTTCTTGTTTTGTGGTATCTTAGTTTATCACAGATACGCAATATCTACAATTCCGAGACGAAATTAGTCTTTGTGCTTAAGGAGATCCAAAATCTATATAATTCCATTGTTTTTGAGTGGCTAGAACTTTTGCAGAGACTGACAGTCCTATAACCAAGAAGAAAGAAAAAAATTTCCATTTTTTTTTAATTTTCTTTTTGGGATTTGTATCTTTTGTTCTGAACTTTTCTAATTGTTTTGGACCTGGTTGATTGAATAGCTTCGTTTTGTATGTATTTCTTGTTTTGGATCTTCGGGTCTTATGGCACGGTGGTTTTTGCATCTAAAGCAATGGAATACCTTTTAATTTTCCCATATTTTTCCATGAGATGGTAGTGAAGCACAAAAAAAATCTTTTTCCTTGACCATGGAGATGACTTGTTTTTTCTTGGGGATGATTTGTATGGAGGATTTAGGTGACTTTCCGTGATCCAGATTCTGCAAGGTGGGCCTGTGCTGATCCAAGTCCAGTTATTGATGGTCGGCGGGCAAATTGTAATTTGGCTTCACATGGACGGCCATGGCCATCTCTGCCTTATGGTATCTTTGCTTATGCTCTTATGGTATCTTTGCTTACGCTTCCAATTTATCTTAGCATGTGCAGTTCATCTATAACCGATTATCATACTTCTCTATTTCCCCTCAGTTTTTTCCCCTTTTTGGATTGACCTCAATTTTTTATTATGCAATTGGAAAATTGCATCATCAAGAAAGAAAGTACATTGTCCTGATTTGTTTTGTAAGACAGGACACTGATTGTTTCAAAATTTTCTTTAGCTGCACTCTAACTTAATTCTAAAGTCCTCATACAGTAAGCTTGTTCGCACTGAATTGTCCTATAATTCTGATCATCAAAGATAATATGTCAATTTTTTTTTTTCTCAATCATTCTATTAGGCCATTTAGGTTGATAGATACCTCCGAGCTTCAATTGCATTCACAAAAAGAAGTTCCTACTGCTGATGACAATGAATATAAAATGTTGATGGATGGCCTCTAATTTAAAGTTTTGAACTCCACTAGATTAATTGAGTTCGGGAAAAAGAAAACTGATTCACCTTCAACAAGCGTCAGTTATTTTAAATAATATGTTTTCTTTCTATCCCAAATCATGTGATTTTAGACTGTATATACTGTTATATTCATTCAAGTATATGTGTAAGTTACAGATATCTATTCAAGTACCAGATACATCTGGCCCCATATCTTAGTTTTCTGAGACACAGTTAGGAAGAGTCTTCCTGTTCCGTATGCACATCATTATTAAAACCAAAATTTGGTTTTCACATAAAACTCCTAGTTGTATACACGTTCAATTATCTAGATCCAGTAATATGGCATGAACTACAAAAGAATGCAATTTTAAACTTGAAACATGATAATATAGAAGTCCTCATGTTTTAAATGACCCCTAAATCAGTAGGTGTGTGTCCAAGGTGTGAACCAACTTAAATATAGTCTAGCTGTTATTTTAGAATCTTGTTGACTCTATAATTCTTAAGAGGTTAATTGTATGGGGAAATGCTCCGGACTTTAAAACCTAGTGAGACAGATTCTAAAGAACCCTACTTGTCCATGTGTACTATTAATGAATTCCACCTCAAACATCAAGTTTCAACACCTCAACATTTGCCACATGAAAAAAATGGTTCTCTTAGACCTAATGTCTTTCTTGTGCAGAACTTAAAAAATATTTAAATAAATCGATGAACAATGTGATAAAATCTATTACACATGTACTAATGCTACTTATTTAGGCTAATATATACTGTTCATGTAGCCTATCCAGAGGGTCCTTTGTCAACTGGATAGTCTAGATTGCTCTCATCATTACTCGATATGGCAAAGACAAACTATGTCCCCCTAGGCAGCTAAAGTTGGTGAGACTTTTTTCTTTTATTATTGGGTACAACTTGGTGAGACAAACTAGTATATTTTTCACCTTTTCTGATTTAATTTGGCTCACCCAAGAAAATTTCCTAGCTATGCCCCTGTCCAAAAGTAACAGCAACGACATGCTATATATTTAGGGGTGTAATTCGGTCGGTTTGGTTCAGTTTAGTGGTCAAACCAAAACCAAACTGAAATATAGTGAACTAAACCGAAAACCGAACTGAAATAAAAACTGAAGTACAAAACTGAAAGCCGAATCAAACTATAATGACCAAAATCAAAAACCAAACCAAACCAAAATTAATACTATTTTATGTACTAAATACACATACATATACATATATAGATATGTGTATACTAGTCTAGTTAGGTTCGGTTTAATCAAAGCAAACCGAAATGAAAAAAAAAAGCGCAAACTGAAATGAAAAAAAGCAAAAGCAAACCAAAATGAAAAAAAAAAAAAACAAACCAAACTGACTTTTTTCGGGGGGCGGGGGGGGGACTCTTATTTATAAGTGTCAGAATCTGGTGGGAACACCATTTGATGAGTTCCTTCTTGAAGGCAGCTGATTGGATTGATTAGAAGGTATCAATCTTTGTTAGGTGAATCACATGTGCTGCTGAATCACCTTGAGAGTACTCTTAATTTTGTCTATCCTATGATGCATACTTAAATTCCCTCTTATATATGTTTTGGCTATAAATTATTGAGGCTGTGCGCTGTAATTTCCAATCATACATATAACTGTTTGATTATATTTGTGTTGCAGTGTTGATGATTAATGATTTGATTATACTCCAACAGCTGAGTAACTATCTAACTAATCACGTTTCATTTTTCATAAGTAATTCTATGCATGACCCAATTAATATTAGCTCCTATATTTTACGATGCACTGATGCTTATATGTTATGCACTTGTGCTCTTTTCTTTTGCTTTATATAGGTCCTCCGAGGCCAGCAGCTACCTACTTTGGAAGTGTACAAACACCCCAAGGGCCTTACATTGGAAGCCCTAGTTATCACCAACCAGTTTCTTACAGCTACCCACAAGGATTTGCTTATACGCCATATGGGTGAGTTGTGTTCCTTGAGCAGATGGCCTAATCTTGTATCACAAAACTCACCAAGTAAGCTGGATCGCATCTATGTTAGCTTTGTTTGGAAAGGTCTTTTGTACTGCGTCCGAGCTCATCATGAAAACACGTACATGCATTGACACATATATGTGTGTCAATGGTTTTTCATTTATTTTCCCAGGGTTCTTGATGATGCAACAATGTAAATTATCCTGGCCCGACAGATGGCTGACACTTTAATTTTTGAATTCTTTATCCATGGCATGCTGTAGGGGTGTAATTCGGTTGGTTTGGTTCGGTTTAGTGGCCAAACCAAAACCAAACCGAAATATAGTGAACTAAAGAGCAAACCGAACCAAACCGAAGTATAAAACCGAAAACCGAACCAAACTATAGTGACCAAAACTGAAAACCAAACCGAAATTGATTCAGTTTTTCGGTTTGGTTTGGTTTGGTGTGATAAACTTAATGCTATTTTATGTACTAAATACACACATACATATACATATACATATATAGATATATGCATATTAGTTTAGTTTAATTCAGTTATGTTTTCGGTTTGGTTCGGTTTAATCGAAGCCTAAACTGAAAACTGAACCAAATTAATTTGGTTTTTCATTTTCCAAAACCAAACCGAAATGGAAAAAAACAAACCAAACCGACTTTTTTGGTTTGGTTCTTTCGGTTTTTAGTTTAGACCGAACCAATTGACACCCCTAGCATGCTGTTGTCATTTCTATGTCATACTAAATGACATTGTTTGGATTTGCTGGAATTGTTTTGACTATATAATGTATTTCTACAAGATGTATTACTGGTATTGACAGTTACAATTTGCTAACAAGTTTTACCACGAATTTATTATTTATCCTTCCTCTTATCTGCATTTTATGCATTCTTGGAGCCATATTCCTATAGGTCTAAACAGATGTATCAAACTGAGGATTTCTTTGGTAACACTGACCAGCGTGGCATGTTTAAGGTTACATGAGCCTTGGAAGCTGGTGACTCACATGATCATCCACTTAGACTCAATTGGTAGTCATTGGCTTCGATAAACCACAAAATCTACTCCCACAAGACCTCAAAAACCTAACTGAATGACAACTGGAATTGCATACTTGGGTGGATTTTGCACTCTAAAAGTATATGGAGCTTAGGCTAAACAAGTTTTTTTGTGGAGGTAACCTAATGCAAATGTACGTCTTTAGGATTACTTGTTAGAGATAGTGGGTGGTTCACATGGTTTCAAGGATCGGGCGATACCGGTCCGTACCGGGACCGGACCATACCGGTCCGTACCGGGACCGGACCATACCGGTCCGGTTCCAACCCGCGATACAAAGGAAGTATCACTGGGTCATGGACCGGCGATCTGACGACCGTTCTGGCGGTCCGACGACCGGTCCCCACCTGTCCGGCGACGGTCTGAAATTTTTTTCAAATTTTTTTTTTTTTTTTGCTTTCTGTACCGGAACCGGACAGGATCGGTCCGGCAACCAGTTCCGGTCTATAAAACCTTGGTGGCTCATATTCACTAGTCTCTAGATCCAAGGGGGAGGGACCTGAGGGACCCCATGGAGCAGAGCGAGTATAGTTTTTATCCTAATTCGTTTTTGACATAGTGGAAACTTCTTCTCTCCCGTGGATGTAGGCTTTGCCAAACCACATATATCTGTTTGCATTGTTTTGATCTTCGTTTTACTGTGTTTATTGTTATTGCTTGATCCCGATCAACATTACTTGTCATGTCATCTGACATGGCATGTTTAAGGTTACATGAGCCTTGGAAGCTGGTGACTCACATGATCATCTGCTTAGTGACATTGTTATTACTGCAAAAGGTTATCCTTTTTTAGTTGTTTGTACATACTACCTCAACCTTTTTTTATTTTTTTCGTTGATACAAATTTACTGTATTTTGTGCACACATGTACAGAAATATGTGTTTATGTAAGAAAAGTGAATTTAATCAATTGATAGCCATAGGACCATTATACTGTATGAACTCTTATACATGTTCATTAATCTAAACTTTCAGTTGATGAACCAAATCATGGGTCGGACATAGTCCAAAAGTCATACTAAGCAGGTATTTCTATCCCTTTTGCTGAATGCCTACCCTCAAAAAGGTGTTTAGGATCATAAGTTTGTGAGCTGACTCACTGACTTGACAAGATGATTTGCTGAGTATGTCTGCCAAATTGTCAGAAGGGAGAACCGGGTTTTTATGATATATTAACTCATGATCTTACATCATTTCTTTTCATATAACATCCTGTGTATAAAGTTGCATGGTCAAGTCACATATGCAAACTAAAAACTTGTAGAAGAATTAATAAGATGAATATGCTCAAGGGATGCAATTGTTTTTTTTTTTCTTTTGTACATGCAGGTACATGACATATGGACCTGAATACATCCATCCGCAGGTCAAAATTCCAAATCATGGCCGTCACCGAAAATTCACTTCTAATTAGGGAATTGATCACCATTTCATGTATTGCCATCTGTTTTGCAGGGTGTCTACAGTCCTTATTTGAGTCAGCAATACCTTCAGATGTATGGGGTACATGGGACCGCTAACACAGCCGTTTACCCATATGGACAATTAGGTCAGACTGTTCCTGGAAGTCATGGATATACAACAGTTCAGGGCTATGCAATGCCAGGTCATCAAATCATGCAATTTAGCAGGCCAAATGTCAATGGAGTACCCACAGCTCCAGCACCTTATCCTACAGGCAAGAAATTTCCTCGGAATTTTTATTTTTTTCAAAGTTGTTATGCTTTCTTTCAGGTAGTACCATGCACTGACTTGTCTTTCAAGGTTCTTTCTATTTTTTCCTTCTATGTCTATATATATATATATAGATATAGGAGAATTCTACTATGCCGAACTCCTAGTACAAACCGGTTGTGAATGATTGAGATTTTATATATTAAAAAAAATGATGGCTCTAAATAGGGTTCTCAACTATGCAGAATAGGAAATGTCGGCACTGTAGACTAACTCATATATATATA
>JAUPMG010130318.1:0-11513 GCA_031762675.1 Pachysandra terminalis | reverse complement strand
CTTAGTTAATGAGCACATTCTCACTTGCACATCATTATGCTTCATGACCATGGATTTGGTCTAAAAGCTACACCCTTGCTTGTGAATCCATATTTCTGGATTTTGAGGCTATTACAAAGATTATTATGATCTAGAAATCATAATAGGTGAGGAGATTTGCATATTTTCTAGAGTTGAAGGATTAGCTATCCCAATATACCTATTGTGGTCCTAATGGACTATTAAGGAGTGATTCCTGTTGCTTATTGATATATAAGGTTCCTCGAGGATAGTTAACATTTGTGAAACCTTGGATTATTTCCCTTGATCACAAACAGGTGGGAGAATTGTGCCCTTTAGGTCGAAGCCCCTTAAAACTATGATGCGTACATGGAATATCTTGTCTTTGAAAATTGCCCTGTATGGGGGGATGGTTCGAGAAGACATCTTGCTCAAGGAATGATCAATCATGTGGGAACTTATATATCAACATCCAAACAGTTAATTAATTTGCATTGCATACTAGACTTGTTTGCTAGATCGCACTTGGTGATTCATATGATAGGTGCAAAGCATGCATACTTTAAATCTAGACCCCATGCATATTCAGCATATGATTCACTTGCACATTCATTCATATCATTTCTCACTTACATGATCAGTACATATTACTTTTTATCTCACCACACATCACATTATTTATTGTTTACTATTATATGGATTACCATTGAGGAGTGGCATTCTCCCAACTTCAATTATAAACTTTCTTAGACTTGTTTACATACTGGCTAAGTGTAGCTTACGCTTTCATGCAACCATATTTTCAGGAACACTTGAGAAGAAAGACTTGGACTACGGAGACCAAGCCATGGAAAGGTGTTTTGACGAGGCCACTGATTTTATCGAAGAAATTAATTAAAGCTTTTATTAGGGATTTTACTCGTTTTTGTTGGCTTGAATGCAAGGTTTACTTTTGGCCATTGTTTGACTATGTTTTTTCTAGGAGTTTCATTGAGCATGAAACTAAAGGATTTTGTTTTCTTTTCGCTGCTATGTTATGCTATGTTTTGTTATGATTTGGATGTAATAAGTGAGTTTTGACTTATCTTTCATTACTAAATAATATCGCACTTATATTTTTACTATTTGGCAATGTATTGACTACCAATCCCATGTGGAATGGGATGAGAGTCATATTTCAGACTTCTTCGGGACTCCTTTGAGATCTCTTAAGTTTGGGACGTGATAAAGTTAGTATCAGAGCTTAAGTTTTATGTTTTCAATCAGATTTCTATAAAGTTTTAAGGTGATTGATATTTCAAAAGTTTTCTCCATGTCAATATTTGAAAGTTTTATGTGTAATGATTGTTATTACTAACAAACTTGTTTCAACAAATAAGTGGGTGTTTTCCGTTTTCTTATACAGTCCTTGATTACTCAATCTCATAATGGCTAGTGGAAGAAGAGGTAATGTAAGTATAGGTTCAACCGGAGCTGAAACTCAAGATCCACATCTTACTGGAGTTTATCATGCCCTAGAGGAGATGGCTGCAATGATGCACCAACAAGCTCAGTCACGAGCAACACCACAACAAACCGAAGTACAAAGGAATGTTTACACCATTGAGAAGTTCAAGAAACTTGGTCCGACTGCCTTCAAAGGAACTACCAACCCAATGGAGGCTCAAGCATGGATTGATTCCTTATAGCACATCTTCGATGTGATGGAAGTGGATGAGCAAGAGAAGGTTTGTTTTGCTGCCTTTATACTAGAAGGTGAAGCAAGGAGATGGTGGAAGGAAATGCTGGAGATCGTGAACATCCAAACTTGGATGAGCTTTAAGGTACAATTTGATTTGGAGTACTTTCCTAAGACTGTAAGATGAAGAAGGAATTGGAGTTCATGAAGCTGGAACAAGGCAGCATGATGGCACCGGAGTACGCTCCAAAGTTCATGGAGCTACCTCAATTCGCCACCTATGCCGTTGACGAAGAGGAGAAGAAGACTTTCAGGTTTAAGAGTGGACCGAGGCCTAGCATCAAAAGTAGACTGATCGTACGAGAATTCACGGAGTACCACAAGTTGATCGATTGTGCTCGAAAGGTGGAGAAGGACATGCAAGAATTCAGGAAGTTGCAAAACCAAAGGATGGGGCGGAACAACCCAAGAGCTGGAAATTCCAAGGGTACCACATCTGAACAGCAAAAGAGACAAAGGACTCAAGGACCATTCAACACTCAAGGTTTTCCAAGCATTAAGTGTTTGAATTATGGAAGGTTAGGACATCACATAAGCGATTGTAGACTCCTTAAGAATCCACAAGCAAACACCTTCCAAGGACAGCAGCAACAACTTGTACCCAAGCCTCACTATCAGCAAGGTTAAAAGCCAGCACCACAAGCACAAGCATCAAAGGGGAACAAGGCTGGAGCTCCACAGCAGCAACCTCAACAAGCTAGAGTGTACGCCATCGAGCAACAACAAGGTGAAGTCATGGAAGGTACGGTTCGTATTTCGCACACCACAGCTAAGGTTTTGTTTGACACAGGAGGGTCACACTCCTTTATAGCAAATTCAAAGGTGTGTGAGTCTTTCTTAGTTATGGTAGGTGAGTCCACATTACCAATTGACCTAATTATGCTTAACATGATGAAATTTGATGTGATTTTGGGTATGGACTGGCTAGTTGCACATCATGCGCAAATAAACGGCCAAAACCGAATAGCTTCTTTTGTATCACCGGAGGGTAAAATTGTAAAGGTTAGAGAGTCTAAATCTGAAACATTAAATTACTTAGCATGTTTAGACTTATGGACAATAGATGAGAGGGGAGAATGGGAGCAATTCCAATAGTATGCCAATTTAGAAGTGTATTCCAAGACATACCAAGATTGCCTCCCAAGAGAGAAGTAGAGTTTAGCATAGACTTAATGGCTAGAGCAAACCCGATTGTACTACTGACTTACTGTATAGCATCTACTGAGTTAACAGAGTTGAGAAAGCAGTTAGATGAGTTGCTTTCCTTACAATTCATTCAATCACGTTCATCACCATGGGGAGCACCAATTCTATTTGTGAAGAAGAAAGACGGTTCTCTTCGACTATGCATCAACTACCGGAAGCTGAACCAAGTAACAATGAAGAACAAGTACCTATTGCCAATAATAGAAGACTTGTTTGATCAATTGAAGGGAGAAGGTTACTTCTCAAAGATCGATCTCAGATCTAGTTACCATCACCTGCGAATCAAATAATGAGACATTCCAAAGACAGCCTTCCGAACCAAGTACGGACACTTCGAATTTGTGGTCATGCCTTTTGGATTGATCAATGCACCAGCAACATTCATGGACATGATGCAAAGGATCTTCCGACCATACCTAGACAAGTTCATGGTGGTATTCGTTGATGACATTTTGGTTTACTTCAAAATGTTAAGGACATCTCCGAAATGCCTTACAAACATTGGTGGATCACAAATTGTATGCAAAATTCTTTAAGTTTGATTTTTGGTAGGAAGAAGTGAAGTTCCTAGGACACGTTGTGTCTAAGAATGGAATTTCAGTGGATTCAAATAAAGTTGAAGCGATACTAAGTTGGGAACACCCCAAGAATTTATCTGAAATTCGCAGCTTTCTTGGATTCGTAGGTTACTACTGTCGATTCATTGAAGGATTCTCTCGCATCGTAGTACCTTTGACCAAACTCACAAGGAAAGACGTGAAGTTCGTTTGGGATGACGCATGCCAAAAAGCCTTTGCAACACTCAAGGAGAAGCTGACAACAGCACCAGTTTTGACCATTGCGGAAAGTGCGTGAAATTCGTGATCTATGCTAATGCATCCTTATCAGGACTTGGCTGTGTTTTGATGCAAGAAGGAAAGGTTGTTGTGGCTTATGCTTCAAGACAACTCAAGACACATGAAAGAAACTACCCTACACACGACTGGAGTTGGTAGCCATAGTCTTTGCTTTGAAGATTTTGAGATATAATCTCTTTGAAGAGACCTTTGAAGTGTTTTCTGATCACAAGAGCTCGAAGTACCTTTTCTCACAAAAGGACCTGAACATGCATCAACGAAGGTACTACAATTTCTCACTTTTATATTATCCAGGCAAAGTGTCACGACCTGAACCCAATAGACCATTAGGAGCCCAGCGGGATCCAGATAATGAACTTCACTTCCTCGGAAGGAGAGTGGTAGTCGATTCAAGGCGATAGCAAAAATTGAATGCATTCACATTCAAGGAAAATAAGAGATATTTACATATTTACATCAGAGTAGCAGCAGAAAATAAAATAAGAGTTATAGGTTTAAAACCAGAAAAATATAACAATGAAGATACAACATGTGCATCTTCCAACGAAACATCACTGGTAGAGTAATGGAACAGTATCAAAATGATTACAAAAGTGTTTTAAAAACCAATACAATGAAGGTCACTGGAATGCATAGAAATCTTCTTCCTCTTCAAATCCTCCTGCTTCCTCAACTTCTTCAACTTTCACGTCAGTTGCTGCAATGTCTAAATTCCTTAAAATTGTTTGCTTAAAAGCATGAGCTAACTAGCCAGTAAGAATTAGATTCAGGAATATATAAGGTAAACCCTAGAATCTAAACAACAATTCAAGCACAAACAACAAGCAAGAACATAGTGATTCAATGCATGGGGTAAATAGATTATTAAAATGAATGACATGCATCTAAACTATACTCATCACCAAGGTGATTTATCAAACAATCTACATGATGTGCAAATGCAAACTCTGATAGAATGTCAATGTGAAATGTTTCCTTCTGATCCAGCCTCTATTCGGGGTGTCCCAACAACCTGAATTCACCCCAGGGTGTTCCAGCAACCTGAAATCATCCCCCCGTATAATGGTCCATGGAATAGGGTTATTCTACGTGTACAGCGTAGTTCTAAGGGCTTTCAACCTAGGAGGCACAATTCCCCCTCTTATTTTTAATCAGTGGTCCTTAGACCAAGACTTGCAATCACCTGTGGTATCCCTCAGGAAAACATGATCCTTTGACTAGACTACAAAGGCCCACCTCTGATCTTTGGGTCTGATGCCCTTGGCCAAGGAAGAGAGTTTTGGGTTAGCTACTCCTTCAACTCAATTCTGCCGGTCTCCTCACTAGATGCGGAGTCGCATCACACTCATTTCCATCCACGAGACACAACCATGAGGTCTCGAGTTACAGGGTCATATTCTTCGACCACCGGGCTCTAGAGTCCATGCAGTGTAGTGAAAGGTGCACATTAACTAAGCAACATCTTGTGGTGTACAGTGTGAGAATAAAAATCTAAGTACGTGATCCATTTACGTTCGTGTATCTCACATGGTATTCCTTCATTTAAATTCTCATATACAATTTCTACTATCATTCTCACATGTGCGTACACATGAATTCAATCCACACATACGACAACAAGTATTTGTTTATAAACATTCATGTGCAAAAGTAAGTAATGTATTTCGGCGGGGTCCTCGGCGGAGTCTTCGACGCACTCAAGACCTGCCTCGACACACCCTTCGGCGCACCGAATCTTGGTTCAGCGAACATCTCTAAGATTTGGCGACAAAACCAGGGGGTCCTTTCTCGGTGAAATCTTCAGCGCACCGAAACCCATTTCGGAGGACCGAAGTGGTTCTCGGCGACTTATTTAGGCGCGCCGAGGGGTTCACCCTGCGCCCAGAAAGTGTTCGGTGACGTGTTCGGCCAGGCTAGGAGGCCGCCGAACGTCGCGAACAGTCCCAAACTTTGGGGTTTTTGGTTGTTTTCTCGGTTTCTCAATCCATAAGAGCGAAAGAACTAACATATGGGTATTTTAAGCAAGAAAAACACAAAAACAAACACATTCAATCAATAAATCTGGACATACATATTCACTTCAACACATCAAGCATGAATCATTGAAATTTCAAAGGAAACTAGGATCTAACTATGTATATTTAAGAATCTATACTTACATGTCAGAAATCAAGCAACAATACACCAACAAATCAGCAAATGTGGTTATCTTCTTCTCCAAGCCTTTCGTCCAAGCCAAAACCCAAACAAAGCTCAAACTAGCTTTCTCTCAAGCCTCCAATGCAAAACAATCTTCCCTTGCCATCTGGCAAAATCTGAGCCGTCTATTATTAACCACTTATATCCCAACCATCCATTTCTAACTACTCACATCTAAACCTTTAATTTCTAACAACTCAATCCAAGCCATACACCTCATCATAGCACAAATATTACTATAATGCCATTAGCTCAAACAATTGAAGTTACACTACAGTGCATCACACAATGATCATAAAATCATAATAACAAGCATCACATGGTCGGATCTAATCCAATTAAAAATCAATTCGGCAGATAAAGTCATATCAATGAATAAAATAATATTAAATACTCACGAGGTGATTTTAGGTTGTTACACAAAGCAAATGTCGTAGCAAACGCATTTAGTCGGATGCCTAGAAGCACCGTAGCACACATGACGGTTCAAGAATGGTGGATGTATGAAAAGCTGCTGAATTCAACATCGAAGTTCTTGTAGCAGATCAAGGGGTAAGGTTATGCAACATCCTTGCAAAACCTTCACTCAAAACCAGAATCATTGAACTACAAGCAAAGGAGCCATGGATGCAAGACTTAGCCAAAGATATTGAACGACCAGATTGGACCAAGGAGGAAGGCGGAAGCATTCGATTGAAAGGAAGACTTTGTGTACCACATGATGAAGAGCTAAAGAGAGAGATTCTAGAAGAAGCTCACCATTCCCTATACTCTATCCATCCCAAAAGAACAAAGATGTACTATGATCTACGACGCAACTACTGGTGGAGACGAATGAAGGTTGACATTGAAGAGTTCGTGACCAAGTGCGTGGTTTGTCAACAAGTGAAAGCTAAACACCAATAGCTAGCCATAACACTCCAACCTCTACCAATTGGAGACTGGAAGTGGGAACACATCTCAATGGACTTCATCACGGGACTACCCAAGAACCGTAACAATCACGACATGATTTGGGTGATTGTGGACAGGTTAACCAAGTCAGCACACTTCATACCAACAAGTATTTCAATGAACACGGACGAGTTGGCAAGATTGTACGTGAAGGAGATCATCCAATTGCATGGAGTACCAATCACTATCGTTTCAGACCGCGGATCGCAATTCACTTCAAGATTTTGGGGGAGTTTGTACAAAGCTTTTGGAACTCAACTCAATTTTAGCACAGAGTGTCATCCTCAAACTGACGGCCAAATGGAGACAGTTAACCAAGTACTTGAAGACCTGCTCAGATCTTGTATTCTTGACTTCAAGGGAAGTTGGGAAGACCACATGGCACTTGTGGAGTTCTCTTACAACAATAACTACCTAACAAGCATTGGAATGGCACCATTCAAAGCACTGCACGAACGGCCTTGCAGATCACCATTGTGCTAGAACGAGGAGAATGTACACATTCCCTTAGGACCAGAGTTAGTTGCTGAAACAACGGAAAATATTAGAGTTATTAGAGAACGACTCGCTACTGTTCAACACTGACGGAAGAAGTACGCCGACTTAAGAAGAAAGAAGCTAGAATTCCTAGTAGGAGACTGGGTTTTTCTCAAACTTTCACCATACAAGGGAGTATTCAGATTTGGGAAGAAGGGCAAGTTAGCACCCCGACTCATTGGACCATTTGAGATTACTGAACGGATTGTAGAAGTGGCCTACAGATTGCAACTACCGTCTAGCTTAGACTTAGTGCATGATGTATTCCATGTCTCAATGTTAAAGAAGTATCATCTAGATCTAACAAGTGTGATTGATTGGCAAACAATCACAATCCAAGACAATGCAACCTATGAAGAGGAACCTGTAGAGATTTTGAATCGAAAGAAGCAAGTCCTACGCAACAAGGTAATACCAAAGGTGAAGGTTCTATGGAACAATCACGGAACATCGAAAGCAATATGGGAACGTGAACCTGACATGAGGGAGAAGTACCCACAACTCTTCGAATAAGGTAAGCGAATTTGGAGGAAAAAATTTTCTTAACGAGGGTAGGATGTAATAACCCAAAGAAAATAATAGGGTTAACGTGTAAATACCAGAAGATTAGGGGTTAAATTAAAATTTTAGTAATTGTTGTATTGTTTGACTTTTGATCGATTGTGATTAGTGGTTGTGCAATTAGGAAACTAAGCTACAGCACACACAATCATAACTTCTAAAGTTAAACATGTGGTTAGGATCTTGTAGGAGATTCCAATCTCCAATCAATGGCTCGTATTTAAAAGCTTACAATTAGAACGTGTTCTCTACAAACAAAGTTAGTAATAAAGCTAGGATTCTAAAATTGAAATAGAAACAAAACCAACTTAGAATGGAACCAATATGGGCTAGGAAATTATTCTAAAGGCTGAAATTCAAAATAACCAATCAATGGCTGAGATTAAGAGTCCATAATTACTAATCCTAGGGTGCCTAAGTGCCTATATAAACAAGGCCATGGGAAGGTTGATTCTTCACTAGAGGAGGAGGAGAAGAAAAAGAACAACAAGAACAAGAAGAACAAGAGGTGTACTATCTACACCAACCTTCAAAATCAAGGTAAGTATTCAAGGATAACTTGGTTTATAGTTTTAATTGGAGTTCAAAGTTACTTTCATTGTGTATGAAGTATTTTTCATGAATTTACTCAAGTTTTCTAGGTTTATTGGTAGGATATGGTAAGTATGAATTAAATTACGTTTTATGATGTTTGTTTATTGGGTTTTGTGCGGAATTCAAAGTTAGGGGGAGTTACTTAACAAGGTTTTGTGATTAGAGTTGAAGACGAGACAAAACGAGGCCAAACAGACAAAATCGCGATGTTCAGCGCACCAAACAGTTCGTCGAACTACCTAGAAATCCCTCGGCACACCCTCGACTCGTCGAGCCCGAATGTTTGAAATTTAGGTCCCTGGATTTGTCACCGAGACCCCACTCGGCGCGCCGAAGCCACGCCGGCGTCACAGAGAAAAATATAAGCCCCTGATTTGTTCACCGAGACCCCACTCGGTGCACCGAACAGTACGCCGAGCCTGACAATCTGACATAAGTCCCAAAAACCCAGAAAACCCTGGACTGGATTTGGCGACCTCCCCGGCTCGCCGAAAGGAGCTTAAGGTACACTGAGACCCACTTGGCAACCCCTTGG
The DNA here is from genome assembly GCA_031762675.1 of Pachysandra terminalis. Classification (NCBI taxonomy): domain Eukaryota; kingdom Viridiplantae; phylum Streptophyta; class Magnoliopsida; order Buxales; family Buxaceae; genus Pachysandra; species Pachysandra terminalis. The sequence goes on along the minus strand of JAUPMG010130318.1, from coordinate 2,332 downwards.
CTCACCGAAAAGACCAAGTTGGTCCATTTGATGTGAAATTTTAATGTAATAACGTATTTTGATTTCATTAGACTGATTCTAATATTACTTTTGCTCGAATATACTTAATTCTTATACTAACTTCTTATTGGACCTTTGGCTATGTTTGGTGGACATGTTATATTTTGATATGCTTTTTATTTATTGTTTATTTATTGTCCAACATGTTAGTTAACCATATTGCAAATTGTACATACGATTTGTATGCTTGGGCACATTCTCACTTGCACATTGTAGACACCCCAATTTGCATGATAATTGCTTTTCTGATCTTTGCAACTCCTAGAGGCTTGAGCTTGGTCGTAATGCATAATCATTGCTTTTCTGATCATTTCAAAAAATACATTAGACCATAGGTCGTAATGCAGAATCATGATCAATACAATAAAATTTTAATATTAATTTTAATCCATAATATGCAAAACCCATCTAGGAAATAACATAATCTGAACTAAGATGTTATTTACATGTTAACCTCATATAATCATGTAAATAAAATAAATTTAAATTATGACATTATTTACAAGTTAACCTCATATAATCATGCAAATAAAAAATTAAATTATAATATTATTTACATGTTATTCTGATATAATCATGCAAATAAAATAATCTAAATTATGATATTATTTAGATGTTAACCTCATAAAATCATGCAAATAAAAATAACTAAATCATGATATTATTTACATGTTAACCTCATATAATCATGCAAATAAAAATAACTAAATCATGATATTATTTTTCATGTTAACCTAATATAATCATGCAAATAAAATAATTAAATCATGATAATATTTACATGTTAACCTCATACAATCATGCAAATAAAAATAATTAAATCATGCCTCCAAAAACTCTAACATATCACATAGAAGGCATGACATCAATTAATTTTTTTTTAAAACAGAAAATTAATTCGTTGTAAAAAAAAATTTAATCTCTTCGTCTCATGTCTAGCGCGGCAGCCCAGTGGATAGGGCGTGCGCAACAGTCCAACAGCAAGGGGCGCACGTGCAACAGTCTAGAAAAGGGAGACCTGCAGCGCGGCCCAGTATGGGGCGCACGCGCAGCAGCCCAACATGGGGTGCACGCGGCAACCCAGCACAAGGGCCCTGCATAGCATCCCAGTGTAGGGGGCCTGCGCAGCAACCCCGCACAAGGGCCCTATATAGCATCAGTGTAGGGGCTTGCGCAGCGACCCAGTATGTGACGTGCGCAGTAGCCCAGCGCAAGGGGCTCACGCACAGGCTCAGCAGCCCAAGAGCGCACACACGGTAGCCTTGGGCAAGGAGCATACGCCCAAGTGCAACATCCTAGCAAGGGGCGCACACACAGGTTTCTACAGAAAACTGCTTAATTAGACGAGGTTTCTTGACATACCTCAATCCAACAAAGAGGTATCGCAGCGGCTCTGATACCAATGAAGGTTGTAGACGACCTGGATCACGTATCTCTATGCAAACAAACCCGAATCTATAGCGAAAAATCTCTATTAGAAATGGATAACGTCTCACATTGGAATTTATGATTACTAGAACCACATACAACGAATCCACACTCAATCGACCTAGGGGCTTTGTATGGAACCCTAATAGCAAAACCAAATTTCTGTAAGAAGAAGAGATGAAGAGAAGAGAGAGTTCTCTTGGGGTGGATTTCCAAAAACGTGAATAGTAGCTTTTGGGTAGGGAGGGAGAGTCTTCTACATATAGAAGACTCAACTCAACTCCTAGGACTCTAACTCATAATCCAATTAGGAGAGAGAGTTATCCACATCCAAACTTCTAATCAAGTATGGATGTCCCATTAAGTGGGGACCCAAGTCAGTCCAAACGGGTCAACCCATCTCTAAAATCCAACATGGGCCAATAAAAAAGTTTGAGCGCAAGCTCGTTAAAATATTTTAGGCTCAAGTTTGGTTTGGAAAAAAGCTTAGCCTGGTATAAATACATGAATATTAATTAATATACAAAGAGAGTGGAGCTTTAACCGATCCAAGCTTACCCAAGTTCAAGTCAAGTTCGTTAAGATAGTGAGCTTTCTTTCAGGCTCACGTTCAGCTCGCAAGCTCTTCCGATTAAAGTTCATGCAAGCCTAATTATATGTAATGGCCTGAACCGCTTAAAAGAGCATTTTAAGTTAATATATTCATTATATTACTCTATCTACCATGTTGATTGGAAATCAGATTGAATCTGACCATGCGATGCATATTATGGAACTAGTGTGATGTATGCTAGTTAGTCTTTAAGTAGTTGAAATAATGGCATTGTTGTAAAAATTGATGTGC
>JAUPMG010130307.1:0-11514 GCA_031762675.1 Pachysandra terminalis | reverse complement strand
CCAGTCCGCCGATACCGCCAGCCGGCAGTCCGGCGACCGGTTCCGCCGGTCCTGCGCGATCTAAAATTTTTAAATTTTTTAAAAAACTTTTTTTTGTTTTCCTTTCCATCTCCGGATCGGCCGGTACCGGTCCGTACCAGCGATCTGGACGGAACCGGTCCAGCAACCGGTTCGGTATTTAAAACCCTGTTCCAGTCCAAGTTACTTTGTATTCTGTATTTAGTACAGTTCTTTTTGGGTTTCTAGAGTATGTTGTGAGTCCCAATTGGTGGCCTATAGAGACCTTATCCCTACGCATGTACTTACCATATTTGTTTTTATATTGGAAACTGACTTACCTTCCAAAAAAAAATCAATAATCACATTCTTTTTATAAAACTGTTCTGTTCAATTTTTAATTTGCTTTATATTTTGTTTTTTTTTGGTGATATATATATATATATTAGAGATAAAATATAAAAGTGGGTTATTTATTAAAATACTTTTTTTCTTAAATTACAGATTATGCTTAAAAATAACAATATTATATTATTTTTTTAACTAATTATTGCGTTTTACTATTACGATAATATTATAAATATTAAAATTATTAAAATATATTTTTTAACTAATAGTTTTGAAGAAATATCCCATATACAACTTGGTTAGAAGCAATTGGTTTTGCTCATTTCTATTTGTACTTGTACTATTCATTTCAAAATAAAAGTTTATTTTCTTCTTCAAAATAAAAGTTTATTTTATCTATTCAACATATTATTCATTTAATTCAAATTCTTGAAATCACGTGCAACGCACGTGCATTGTTACTAGTATAATAAAATGACTGGAATATTGGAAGAGATTTTGCATATTTAAAAACGATGCTCAAGCAGTTAGATTTTAGTAAAATAAGTAATAAATTAAAAAATAAAAAATATTAATCTATTAGTTGGCAAATGGGCCCCAATAAAATTCCAAATCTCTCTCTTCTATTAGAATCCCTAAAATATCACTTTAAAATTCCTAAAATTGCTCTAACTAGATCTCTCAAAATATAATCGCTCCCGAAATTCTTTAATTGTAGAAATTTTAAATTATTTAATAATTAAATATTTTAACTAATTAAAATTTTGATTTTAGATTTTGATTTTTTTTTATATCGAAACAAAATCCAACCAAATAAGGACTCCTATTACAAAAATCTCTCTAAATCCTTTGGTCCCACCTAGATTATAATAATCCCCGTCTCCCCCACCATCCCCTCTTCGAATTAGTTTCATTAGTTTTAATACTAATCAGCTTTTTATGAATCTAAAATAATATTATCTCTCCTATTTAACAAATTAGATGTTAACATAATATTTCTTAACTATGGGTATAAGAAAATTAATCTCTCCAAATCCTTTGGTCCCACCTAGATTTTAATAATCCACGTTTCTCACTCTCTCTTTAAGTTATTTTTAATATTAATAAGTTTATTTTTATGAATCTAAAACAATACACTCTCATATTTAACCAATTTGATGCTAACATAATATTTCAAGAGGTAGAAATTACTTATATATGAGTATAAAAAATTAAAACTAAAATTCTTATTTCTCAATGAATTTTTTAACTAAACAAAACTTTAGGGTTCAATTTTTTATGTTTGATATTTAAATCCAAATTAGAAACCAATTAGAACTCTAATTGAAAACAAAAAAAAATATTTGGAGAGATTGATTTTCTTACATCCATATTTAAGAAATTTCTACCTTTTGAAATATTATTTTAAAATCTATTTGGTTAACCAGGAGAGAGAATATTGTTTTAGATTCATAATAAAACTAATTCGACAAAGGGGGAGGGAGACTGGATTATTAGAAGCTTGTCGAGAAGCTTCGTCTTGAAAAGCCCAGATCGACGCTTGGAGAAGGTAACATGTCTAGAGGCTTCGTCCGTTTTCCATCTTGAAAAGTCCAGATCGACGCTTGGAGAAGGTAACCTGTCGAGAGGCTTCGTCCGTCAGCCTCTTAATATCGATCTTTGGGCGACCCATGCTCGGCTTCTTCTTCAAAGAGAGAGGAGAGGATTTTTGTATTTGAAAAGTGAAAGACAGGTGATTCCCAGTTGGTACGCAATTACGTTCCAACAGTTCAGAAACCCTGACACTATGCATGTAACCAGAGGTGACAAAAACATATTGCCTTAGACGTTACCTATCTCAGTTCTTTTCTTAGCTTGCACTTTTTTCAAAAAAAAAAAAAGGTTTAGATTGCACAAAACAGTTTTTGTCAGCACACAAAAAACACGGCGGAAAATCTTTCTCGAAAAACAAGGTAGAGAGCCAGTTAATGTCTCTCTCTCCTCGTTTCTCTGTTCAGTCACAGACCTTCCCTCTCTCGTTCTCTCAGTCGCTTATTAGGGTTTCAGTTCCTCTTTCCTTTGCAGAAATGGCGGTGGCTCAGCTCGAACGAGTCATCCAGTCCAAGCATGACGAGGTAATCGATCCTTTTTGGTACTCTCAAGTTGATTGTGAATCTCCGATGTTTTGTTTCGGGTTTTTTGAGATTATTCTTTGTTTTGTTCTTAATGATATTGATCATGACCTAAAGATTTGAGATCATTGAGAGTTCAACTTGTTGTGTGTTTGTTGGAAAGTTTTGAAATATTGTTGATCTTCTTTTTCTTTTCTTTTTTGGAATTATGTTTGCTGAAATGAAGTTCCGTTGATGAATCTATATGCATGTATGTTGATGATCGGATTAAAGAATGTTTAGTTTGCTTTTCTATTTCTGGTTGGACTCTTAATCAAGATTGAATCCCGTGTTGTTAGCTATCATTTTGATTAGTAGAGCGACTATGCTACTTGATTTCTATTAATTTGGGACAGACGAGTTGTTGTTAGTTAATTTATTTTTAAAGGTTTTTTATGCTTGTTCATCCTCTTGCTCGTTGCAGGGACTCATTGATGAGAATTTTGAACAAATTCGAGAGTTTAACAATGAGGAAACCCCCCGGTTTATTGTGAATCTGATTCCACCGTTCTTGACGGATGGAGAGAAATGCATCAGAGAACTTACGACACTTCTATACTTTTCAAACTTGTCATCTTTTGATTTTGTACAAATTAATGTTGCTTAATTACATTGTACTTTAGGTTAATTGTGCTCTGTTTTCATTCTTGTTAGGGGCCAATCAAATGTGGACTTTCAGATGGTGTCAGAATGGTCTATCAAACCGAAAGGAAGCTGTTCATGGTATTGCAGTAGTCATTAGCCTAAATCAGGCAGTTATAAAAGATTGGGTTGTGTTTGTATCAAAATATAATGCATGATCAGGGTTGAAAAAGAAAAATTAAGAACGTTTTTTATATATATGTGCCTTGCATACAGTATGGTTAGGACTGATGTTTATTATGCTTTCACCAAATAACAACTAAGTGTAATTTACCTGTCAGATCAGATAAATCCTTTTGTATTTTGCATGGAATCTAAAGAATTATATGGGATACCTGTGAACCTTCTTTCAGATTCCTTCGCTTTAAATAATATTTTTTTCCATAGTCTTCACTATAGCAAGTCATTAAAGGATACATATATTAAAAAAAATTAATAAATTTGATTTACTTGGGGATGTTTTAGCTCATGGAGATTCTCCATTTTCTGTACAGTCAATGGCACTGATAGAGGATATGCATTTTGAGGAGTGATTGTCTTCTCTAGGCTGAAATCAATAAATTCTATTCAAATCATCAATAAATTCTATTCAAATCATCAAACAGTATTCTTATTATAACTATATAACTAAATTCTTCATCATCTTCTTGATCTTCATAGTCTTGTTGTCCACCATCTATTGGTCCTGAAATATGTTATGCTCAAAAGTGTAAGATACAATTAGCTTAGTAAATAAGCAAATTAAACATCATTTAATATTGAAGTAAGGACAATGCCACTCTCCAATGGTAATCCATAGACAAAAACAGAATAGTTAATATATGCAAATAATGATATGAATGATGTATTTGATGTAATATGCAATGCAATGTGCTAGTTCAATTATTAATGAATGCAATGCATTCTCATGCAATAATAAATATTATCACCACATGTGATTCATGTACAATCATATGATATGCTAATATGCATGTTGTTTGGCATTCGAGTAGTCTACGTTCCACACCCAATCTTAATCCAATACCCAAGGTGTCCCACCAATGTGAATTCCATCACCTTAATACAAGGTTGTGATAATGAATTATTCTATGTGTGCATCATAATTTCCAGGGGTTCCGACCTAGCTGGCACAATTTCCTGTCTTATTTCCGATCATAGGGACCCATCCCAAGACCTCACTAATGTGAACTTTCCGTTGTGAAACCACGCATTAGCCAATCTGCTAACAAAATTTCACTCTTATGATTCAGCTATTGGGAAGATCACTCCCTCGCCTACTACCTTACCACAAGTCTCTTGGGACCTCCATACATGGCATATCCCCCACCTTGGGAGTAAACAAAATATCAATCCATCTGGGACTTCCTCACTAATATCAAAATTCCCAGATTATGATAGCATTCATTATGTCCATAAACTCCAGCAATATGGATTCATGGGGTTAAGTCAATGCATTAGACCACATCCATTGTCATTATGCTCTATAGGCATATGTTGTGCAAGTGATTTCCACATTAACTAATCAAGCAATTTGTGTACATGTGCTGATGTATTTGAGATATAAAACATGTTCATAATGAGTTATGGAGCAATAACAAGTCCAATCAAATTTTCACCCGTTCAGCAAACATAGTAAATCTTCCTCAAAAGGTCATATATGCAAAATATTCAATAATAATCAATTCCAACAGCTCAGATGTGTTGGATATTTTCAAAATAAAACTTGTTTTTTGTTTTGTTTTAGAAAGTTTTTCTATTTGTGAAGTCTCTTGTCCCACCCGATTGGACCGGGTTGATTGATTATTTGGTTTGATGGATTAGATCATCCTTGGTTCGGGTTGAAGTTCCAATCAGACATACCTTACGGATTCAAAGGTTGCACCCGATCAAAGGTGTCAACTGAACAGGTGCCTTATGGATCCAAAGGTTGCACCCGATCAGAAAGGTGTCAACTGAATAGGTGCATTTATATGGATTAGATCCTGACCGTAGGATCTTGATTGCACCTGATGAATGATGAGTGAAAGGGTACATGTTTGTTGGTGAATAGGTACATACCTGTTGGTGAATATACACTTGTGAGTCTATAAATAGACTACAGATCCAAACAAGAATAATTCATTCGATTCAATTCCATAGCATCCAGAGTCGACCCAGATCGTCTGATTATGTGAGAGAGATTTATCAAGACTTTCAATAGTGTTTCTCATCATCACTCCTTTTACTTAGTGTCCTGTTGTGATCGAACGATGCGCATCCGAGAATCACAACGAATCTTGATCAGAAGCTTCATTGTATCATGAAGACATTTTCTCACTAAATCCTTAGTGCATTCGCTATCTTAATCGGAGGGGGAGAAACTTGTCTAAACGCCTTGAAGCTTGTTAATCAATGGTGCAAATTAATTTTTACCTTTCATACTTTTGATCTTTCCAACAGTTTTTAGACAAGTTCCTTCCAAATGAAGGGTTCATCGCGACAAATCATAAAATGGGACCTAGTGCATCTTGATAGGTTCGATGGTCACAATTTTACTCGACGGCAAGAAAATGCAGTTTTCTTCCTTACTACTCTCAAGCTTGTCTACATCCTTGATGATGGTTTGGAGACTCTCCCAGAATTATCAGATACCGATACGCTCGAATTGATAGAGAAGAGACGTAAAAGAAAAGAAGAAGAGTTCCTATGTAGAGGACACATTCTGAATGCTCTCTCCAACTCAGTCTACAGCTCACACCGTCATATATTTACTGCAAAGTTTCTGTGGACGGCCTTAGACAACAAGTATCGCATCGAAGAGGCAAGTAACCAGAAATTCTTAATTAGTAATGATATTGCTTTTAAGATGACTAATGATAAGTCTGTTCTAGCACAAATGCATGAACTCCAACTTATTGTAAGTGATCTTAAAATTGCTGGAATAGAGCTTGTAGAGGATTTTCAAGTAAGGGTTATTATTACTAAACTTCCCTCTGCTTGGAATGGCTACAAGAAGAAGCTTAAGCATGAATAGAAGAGTCATACTTTAGAATCTCTGCGGCGTCATCTTCAAATCAAGGAAGATTCTCGAAATCTAGATAAGAATGATGCTGCGAATGAGAATCATTCAAAGGAAAATCTGGTTGAGGAAGGTAAATCCAAGAATACCAAAGATAAGCCTAAAAAATGATAAGCTTTTCAAAAGGTAAGATATCAGGAGAAGGAAAGGAACTTGTCACTTTTGTGACAAATCTGTTCAATACACTGTCATCTTCGAAAGAAGTCCATGATAGTCAAGTGGATATAATCAATGAAGAAGAACTCATTGCAACAATGTCCGAAGACAATTCTATAAGAATTGAAGATGGATGGTGGCTCAATACGAGTGCAATCATTCGTGCAAGAATCGTTGTCTTTTTAAAGACTGACAAAGAGATCGGTGACGGAAAGGAAAGATGGAAAATTAGCGTCCACACCATGGTTAATCGGAAAGGGCATAGTTGTATGAGATGGATAAGTATTATCTTATCCAAGAATGAGATTTTTTTCATTGTACCTGGTATCTTAATGGATTCTCTTATGCTTATGTTTTTTGACTCTATTTCTTTTAGGCTTGGTAGATTAAGGTATATGGACCAGATTTTATCACATATCTAGTTGAAGGAGATAGACGTGAAGTCAAAGATAAAACTATGTTTGTTCTAAATATAGAAGATGAACCATCTTCTTATTTAAATATTGTGAGCTCACGTGATGCTCCCTACTGGAAGGCATTGCTTATTTTGACACATATGCACATGTTGCACAGATTTTAGGGTTTGTTCTCCCATGCTATGAAAATAAACCTCTTTATGGTCTGATGCTAACTCCTATGCAGTGGCATGAGAAATTTGACCAAATAGTATTATCCTATGGTTTTAAGGTTAATAATGCAGATAAATGTGTTTATACATTGATAAAATGCTTATTTTTGTACTAACCTTAAAGTGGTGGAGGAAACAAAATTGTTTTTGTCCTCTAACTTTGATATGAAAGATATAGGAGAGGCTGATGTTATCTTAGGAATTAAACTCCTAAAGGAAATGGACTTGATTTATTTCATTCTTAGTGTAATGAAAAGGTCATAAGTAGATATGATCTTTTTTGTCATAACCAGCTCCTACTCCTATAGATCCTAAATATAAAGTTAATGGTTTACACTAGCTGATGTAAATCTCAATTAGAGTGTTCTAGTGTAATAATTGTGAGTCTTATTGTATAAGTCTTAAGTAAAGACATACAATAGGAGGTCAAGACATTTAAGTCTTAGACATCAAACTGTGAGACAATTACTCAAAAGTAGAGTAATTATGGTCGACTATGTAGAGTCGAATTCACACTTAGCTAACCCTTTAAAATGAAAGGACTTGCTAGAGAAATGGTCAATATGACATCGCAAGAATGAGGTTAAGGTCACTTGCATTTCAACCATCTTTAGCTGGAACCCAACTTATGCCTTGAAATTATAGACAAAGTTCAATGGGTACAAACAAGTTAAATGCATGGTTTAGCCGGACACTAGAAATTACCTCATTCCTAGACATTGACTAGTGTTAGGATCTGCATGAGAGAGGCTGGATATAGATATCCTTAATAAGTCCTTAAAGGTGACTCGCAGATTCACGTGTGTAGATTTACCTAGATGAGTGTGGGAGTCAAGTCGCTTCCTATGAAAATCTTGATCGTTTTCTAGAGCACTCAAGAAATAGGATACTGCACATGACCATTAACGTGCAAGCTAAAGGACAGCTCTATCCCATGGAAATGAGTATGTGTGTGTCACATCCCAAACTTAAGAGATCACAAAGGAGTCCCTAAGAAGTCTGAAATATGACTCTCACCCCATTTCACATGGGAGTGGTAGTCAATACATTGTCAAATAGTGAAAAATATAATGGAGATATAATGTAAAATTAAATAATTCAAAATTTCAAGTCATACATCTCAAATATAACAAACAAAAACATAGCAGCGGAAAGAAAATAAATCCTTATTTCATGCTCAATCATATCCCTAAATAAAATATAGCCTAACAACAATTAATAATAAGCTTTGGCATGCAAGCCAACAAAAGCGAGTAAAATTCGTAATATACCTCTTTAATTATCTACTTCGATAAAATCAACAGATTCGTCAAAACAAGGTTCCATGGCTTGGTCTCCATAATCCAAGTCATCCTCCTTTAATGTGCTTGAAAATATGGTTGCTTGAAAGCGTAAGCTAAACTTAGCCAGTAAGTAAACAAGTCTAACATGGTTTATAATTGAGTGGGGACAATGTCACTCTTCAATGGTAATCCATATAATAGTAAATAATGAAATGTATGATGAGATATCAAGTAATATGAACAAATTATGTTAGTGAACAGTAACATGAGCGAATATGCATGAATATGATATGTTGAATATCCAAGGTCAAATTTTAAAGAAAGTATGATGTGCTCCTATAAGAAATCACCATGTGTGATCTAGCAAACAAGTCTAGTATGCAATGCAATTATTAAGCTATTTGAATGTTGATATATAAGTTCCCACAAGATAGATCCTTCCTTGAGCAAGATGTCTTCTCGAACCATCCCACCCATACAGGGTCATTCTCAAGAATAAGATATTCCATGTGCGCATCACAGTTTTAAGGGGCTTCGACCTATAGGGTATAATTCCTCCGCTTATTTGTGATCAAGGACAATAAATTCAAGGTTTCGACAATGTGAACTATCCTCAAGGAATCATATATAGCAATAAGCAACAGTAAACACTCCTCGATAGTCCATAGCACGAATAAGTATATTGGGATAACTAGTCCCTCAACTCCAGAAATATATATATGTGCAAGTTTCCTCACCTATTATGATTCCCATATCACAATAATCTTTGTAATGTCCCTAAAAATCCAGGAGTATGGATTTACATGCAAAGGGTCAACCTATAGACCAAATCCATGGTCATAAGGCATCATGAGGTGTAAGTGATATGATGCACATTAACTAAACATACAATCCATGTGTACAAGGTGCAATATATCTAACAACATGCTGGACAATAATTAGACATGGAATGATAAGCATAATAAAATATCACATGTCAACCAATCATAGGCAAAAGGTCCACAAGGATATGAGTATAGTAATATGCATGAGCAAAAGTAATGTTAGATTCAGTCTAATGAGATCGAAATGCACATGTTCATAAAATTTCAGATCAAATGGACCATATTGGTCATTTTCGGCGTACCGAGGGGTCGTCGAGCTATGCTCGGCGTGCCTTCAACGGCCTTTCGACGAGACAAGGTGTTCGCCGAGGGTTCAGGGTGGTTTTTGGGTTTGGGTCAAACAGGTTGGCTCGGCGCTCCAATGGGTATCGGTGTACAATCCAGGAGCCTAAAATTCTTTATGTGACGCTCAGCGTGTCACGCCCCCAACCCAGTGACACGGATCCCTAGGTGGGATGGCACGGATCACGAGGTGTGACCTTCGGGATCTATTTATAGACCGCGGATCAGCATAATAAACCAAGATATAAGATGAAAAATAAAAGAATTATATTTCATCATCACAGAGTAGCGGAAGCAAAACTAATAACAAATAAACAAACGAACTACTGGCACCCAGCTAAGCCATTATTACAACAATTCCCATAATCTGATAAAGTAACAATAGTAAAAAAAATGGTTTAATAACAAGTAAGGAAATATCAAAATCAACTAAAATCACTCCAACCATCTGGAAATCAAGCCACACCGCTACCACCGTTACGAGATCGACCTACAACATAAGTAAGTTGCTGAGCATGGAATGCTCAGTGATGATATAGCCAAATACAACATCATGACATAAATCCAAGGAAATCATAAGATAAATATAATGATAGAAATTCAAGCAATGTTCAATTATGAAATGTAAATGACATGCATGACATTCACATGATCTATATGTCATGCTCAAACAAGTAAATACAAATGCGGATGGATGCAATGCCTACGTTCTCTTGATTAGTTAAGTGTCCCTCGATTTTTCGAGTAACCTATAAATCATACCATCAGCTGGATCTGGGATACACTCACGCTAGATCAGCACACCATAAGCTGTAATATGGGATACATTCACGCAAGATCAGCTGGCTGGATCTGGGATACACTCACGCAAGATCAGCACCATTCCTAACCGTCTATCTCCAACTCCCGGGTACACTTAACCACCAAGATAACACATTATGAATGTTTATTTATTTATTAGGACCTTAGTGATACCCTCCAAGGAACAACTATCCACGCGCCCATACATGTTGATAATTCCTTGGAAGTCATCACAAACATCCTACCATCGATAAATCATCCCAAGTCTTCTATACTATAATCAGTCTCAATATAGTCCTAGGTTGGGTTTGGACAGGGGAGCATACACACGATAGTAAGCACCTAGCCATAAAACATAGGCACATAGCTGTAACACATAGGCACCAAGCCCTCACTTGGACCTCACTCGGTCACAAGGAACCCATAAATTTGACCCATGGTCCAACCCACCCAACCTGGTCAAGTATCACCTTCACTGGTGTTGTACGTATTTTCCGTCTGTGATTGTAGATCGATCGTCAATGTCGATCGATCGACTATAGAGATCGAGCGACAATGTCGATCGACCGACAATAGAGATCGGGCGACAATGTCGATCAATTGTTGGCGATCGATCGCACTCAATCCAGAAGCTGTCGAACCTGTATATTTTTGGGGAAATTTGGGAGTTTCCTCAACTAAACTCACATGGAATGTGTTCTAAACACTTCTAAATATTTCCTACCTCGTTTTGGTACACAAAACCAAGAAAATCTAACCACGAATCACATTCTAGTATGATAATACAAAATCAGACATATAAACAGTTACAACAGATTTTTCTGAAATAGAAGCCCAATGAATCCATTCACCTTAATCAACATAAATCAAATAGTACTCTAGACATACAAACCATAATCCTTTCTAAGAATTTATACGAATAACAACAGATGTTTTCACATAGAAACAAAATTAACACCGTATGCTTCAAGACAGAACAGAGACAATCAGATGCTTTGAAATACTGAAAATAGGTGCTTTGAAATACTGAAAAATGTATGAGGTTATGAACGAATTCAAATAGGGTATAGAACACAGAACACGATGAATCTAAATGGTTTTATCACTTACTTTAAAGCCTTGATGATAATATTTTCTGCAGGAAATATTCAAGACAACTCTTCTTCTTCTTCAAGCTACAGCAACCAGAATGAATCTGTAATGACCCAAACCGGAAATTCCCGATTACGTAGGTTTTCCAGTCCAAGTGTAACCTTCACCTCGTATTTCTACGAGAGTGGCTACC
>JAUPMG010130296.1:0-11515 GCA_031762675.1 Pachysandra terminalis | reverse complement strand
TACGATCCGCGGTCTAGCAATAGATCCCGAAGGTCATACCTCGTGATCCGTGCCTTTCCACCTTGGGATATGAGTCATTGGGATCCGGGGCGTGACATTCTTAAATTTCCATCTTTGGGCTCTTTTTGTAGTCTTCTCAATAAGCTCCTTACAATCCTTCACTTTAAGTCTAGATGAGATCAAAGGGACCCCTAAGTATTTGATGGGAAGTTTCCTTTCATTAATACCCCAGATATCTTTAATCTATTCCAAATTAGCATGGCTGACAGCAGATGCGAACATCAGAGACTTAGTGTGATTGATGGATAGCCCAGTAAAAGATTGGAATTCTTCCACAACTTCTTTGAGTATACTGGTAGATCCAGGGTCTCCTCAAACAAATACAAGCAGATCATCAGCAAAGGTGATATGTGTGATACTTGGGTTGATGCATTTAGGGTGGTAGGAGAAAAGTTGGCTCCCAACTTTATTCTGTATGCAATGGTTAAGGTACTCCATAAGAACATAAAACAGATAGGGGGATAAAGGGTCCCCTTGTCTCAGTCCTCTTCTGCCTTGGAAGAAACCATTCAAGGAGCCATTGATAGATAAAGAGTAAGTCATAGTATTGATAAGCTCTTTAATCCACTACCTAAATAAGGGGGGGACCTCCCAAGCTTCAAACATTCTATCAATAGCTTCTTACCTGACATTATCATAGGCTTTTCTCAGGTCAAGCTTACAAGCCACCCTAGGCTTTCCCCTATCAAGGTGATAATCATTAACCAATTCATGGGTTAGCTGAATATTGTCAGAAATCTGCCTCCCAGGAATAAATGCATTTTGGAGCTCACCAATGAGGTCAAATAGAAGAGGTTTTAGTTTGTTAGCCAGCAACTTAGCAATGCATTTATATAATGTGTTAACATAAGAAATGGGCATGTAATCCTCCACAAATGTAGGATTAGGACCCTTGGGAACAAGGGTCATAGAAGTGTGGTTAACCTATTTAAGCAACTTACCAGATTTGAAGAACTTCTTAATGGATTGGCAGAAGAGAGTTCCAGTAATGTCCCAAGATGCTTTAAAGAACTTGGGAGTGTAACCATCAGGCCCAGGAGCTTTTTCTTCATTCATATTGAACATGCACTTTTTGATATCATCATTAGAGATATCCCTCACCAAATCAGCATCTTGTTCCTCAGTAATCTTTTTACTTACAAGGGGGTGGACAGCTTGATGGTTCCAAGGGGGGTGGGCCTCTCCCAGTATGTCCTGATGATGGGAAATAAATATTTTAGCAATTTTCCCATTCTCCAATACACAATCTCCATTAGAATTACTAACAGAGAGGATTTTGTTGTGGGATCTGTGGATTTGTAGTGATTTATAGAAGTACTTGGAGTTGCTGTCACCCTCTTTGAGCCAAATCTATCTAGACTTTTGCCTCAATTGAGAATCATTAGCTCTGAGAAGGTCACAATACAATGAGAATTTATTAGCTTCCTCCCTGTGGAGATGACTTGCATTCCCACTCATGATGTCACCTTGGAATTAATAAGATCCTCCCTTATAGACTGAATTCTATTATGCAAATCAGAGAACTCAGCCTTACTCCACCTTTTTAATTTGTCTTTAAGTTTCTTCAGCTTTGACACAAGGATAAACATTGGGGTACCCTGAATATGCTCATCCCAAGTATCTTTGACCAGCTTGATAAAATCAGGATGGTTAGTCCTGTTATTGAAGAATTTAAATGGACAGTTTCCTTTAGGGCCATCAGCAAAAACCCTAACAATCATTGGGGAATGATCAGACACCCCAGGGGGAAGGAACTCAGCTTCAGATTCAATAAATTGCTGTAACCAGGCCTGGTTCACCATCACCCTATCCAGCTTACATAATAACCTCTCAGTTTGCTGGCTTCTGTCATTCCAAGAGTATTGGCACCCCTTGTATCTTAAGTCATTAAGCACAAGCTGATCAATACAATCATTGAATTCCTTTGTAGCTTGTATATTGATATCCCTACCCCTAATTTCTCAGTACTGTATCTGACAACATTAAAGTCCCCTAACAGAATCAATGAGGCAGCTGGCCGGATATGAGACAAGTCTCTCCACAGACATTTTCTTTCATTCACATCATTTGAAGCATACACACAGCTGATCATAGTAGTGGAGTTAATAGATTTGAAGGTAATAGAGCCATGGACAACTTGACTAGAGCTGAAAGTAGGATAGAAATCCACTTCACTGCTGTTCCAGCACACCCAGATTCTGCCCCTGTCAGAAGTAGGGTAATTTAGATATGAAGACCATCCAGGTACTACACAGTTGATGATATTAACTGCATTACTTGCTCTCACCTTAGTTTCAACTAAGGCAAAGAAATCAGGAGAAAATTTGGATATTAAGCTTTTAACTTCCCTCTGTTTAATAGGGTCATTGAGCCCCCTAATATTCCAACAAAATAGACTTAACATTGAGAAGAGGATTTGGATGGGGAACCCCCTCCAACAGAGGATATCTTCTGTGCTGAACTGAGACAAGTTTGCTCCTCTAGAGTATCCATAGTACCTTCTCCTTCCAACATAAGGATATTGAACTGATTTGGAGAAGATATGAGGGGTTGGGGAGGAGAACTGCAGTGTGACACAATCTCTTTAACAATACTGTCAGGTGTTGTACTGGGCTCAAGCCTCAACAACATAACAAAGATTTTCAGTAGTAACTATAACTCCCTCCACCATACTCCTGAGTTTAACCACTTCACTTCCTTCACCATTAGGGCTGAGGTTATGAGATATAGTTGGGATTGGATTTTCAGTAGCAACAGTAGGTCCCTCCCCCATACTCCTGAGGTTAGCCATTACAGTTCCTACACATTCAGTGCTAATGTTATGAGATTCAGGGGGAAATGGTACAGGACTAAGTTCCTCTCTAGGACTATGCATACCATATGCATCTGCTGTGGCATTAGATGGGTTCTCATCCACATGTGTGCTGTCAAGGGTCACCATTCTACCAGTTGGAACCCACTGCCTAGGGATTTTAGCCAATAGAGGGCATGTCTTGGTCCCATGACCAAAACATCTACAATTGGTGCATTTTTTAGGCTTCCAAAGATATTCCACATCGATATCAACAAGGACTTCAACCTGGGGGTCACCTGAGATGTTGAGTGAAATATTACTGGGGAGGTCAAACTCGGTGTTAATTTCCACACATACCTTGGCAAAGTTCATCATTGACCTATTCTTTGTAGCTGTGTCCACATTGAGGGGATACCCCACAGCACTAGCCACAACTAATCCCCTCCAAGGTCCAGATTTCAGGCGGAATATTGAACAGCTTGATCCAAAATAGGAACAGTGTTAAGACTATCTTTGAGAAGTGGCATATTTGGTCTCCATTCCCTAAGAATAAGAAGCTTACCTACAAAATGCCAAGGTCCTGCTGCTAGAACTTTATCCCTAGTCTCCTTACTAGAGAACTTAAAGGAAAAAAAAAACATTGTTGTTTGCAATGACCTCAACTATACTGAGTTTACCCCATAATCTTTAAGCAAAGGATTTTACTACGCTCAGAGGCAGTCTTTGTCTAAAAAATGTCCCACCAGGGTGCCTTCCCATATAGCAATGCCAGCGTCGATAACCTCCCTAGGAGGACAAACCAACACCCTACCATCTTTGATGGAAGGGGGAAAGTAAGCCAGTTGAGTACGAGAGGGGGGGAGGGGGAGGTGAATTAGCAAATAAGCTGGACCATGATCGAGGACCAGGCTGGGATGGTGGTTGTTGTGATAAATTGCTGCCAGACGGCAGGCCAGCTGCAGATCCAGCCAGGCAGAAAGGCTGGCTGGAAGGGGGGCTAGAAGCAGGGGAAGGGGTCAGACCAGGCCTGGATAAGTGCAGGGGGGCAGTGGTCTCAAATGCAAGAGAAGGAACAGTTGAGGCTGGGGGCAGTCCTCCTTTCCCCATGATAATTCCGTTATTTCCCAAACTAGGAAGTACAGCTGTATTGGCAAGCAAGCCTCTTCCAGCTTTAGCCAGGAACTGAGGTGACGGGAGCAGGGGGGTAGGGGAGGCTGCAGCAGCAAGTGAGGGAGCTATGGAAGGCAGTCCCCCTTTTCCCAAGTCAGCTCTAGAACAAGGGAGATCCCATTCGGATGGCGGGAACAAACTGAAATATGAACATCCTTCGGATCCCCATTGATAGGACCCGACCCGGATCCAAGAGATCCGGAACAATCGGAGAGCAATCCATCCAAGCACATACCAGGCTTGACGGAGCAGGGGGGAGCCACCGGCGGCGAAAGCATGGAGGAAGGACGGAGCGAGGCGGGGAGGGTGAAGCCTGTTCCGAGAGAACAGCCAACGAACAAGGAGGAGAAGAAGATGGAACAACAGGGGATGGCTGAGCAGGAACAGGGTGAAGGGGAAGACCAGAACAAGGAGAAGGAGAGGGAGGGGGTAGAGGAGATGAAGGACATCCAAGGGGAGAAAGAGAACGCGAAATGGAAAGGCTTCCATTATCAGGAAAATGGGCAGGCACGCTAGGGAGAGCTGAACGAGCAGCTCGGGTGAGGGGCTTGGAAGAAGAAGAACCAGGAACTTGGTGAGCAGAAGAAGCATGGGAGGATGCCTTCCGGGCAATCCTCCCCATGGGGATCAGCAAGAGGACAAGGGAGGAAGGTTGGCTCCGGAGCCGTCAGTGTGCAGGAGGTGAAACCACCGGCGGCTGGAAGGGGGGCTAGAAGCAAGGGTAGAGGAGATGAAGGACTTCAAAGGTTGATTATGAATAGGACACTTGCACTATTGACCATTGATGCACATACCAAACGCAACTACTCTACCATACTTCTATCCCCAAAAATATAAAAACACAGAGACAAAGAAAATGGGAGGTCACATAAAAAGAGGAACAAAAGGAAAAAAAAATTTAATTCTTTCATATTTTAAACATTGGTTGGCTGTAACACTCATGTTTTGGTGCACGATATTAGCTAACCCAAAAATATTTTACTTAAAGCTATTCCGTTACTGGTTGATCACATGTGAGCCAATGTCCTGGAAGTTTATCACATACAAATATTACTCCATTTGTTTTTCGTATTCATTTGGGGTGTGTTTCATACAAGGAAGTAGACTTGGGCTATTCATCAAATTAGAATTCCATATAATTGCAATTATTTACTTTATTGTCCACATAGCCACATGGAATTGATCTTACAAGGACATTGAAGATCAAAGAGGAGGAAGAAAGAAGAAGCGATTGGTATAAAAGGTTAAATTCTCAGCAATAGAATTCAAATAACAATCCTCCCCACTAGATTAAGAACTTCGATTTCATATTCAAAACAAATTCCAAAGAATTGAGAATTTTCTAATTCCATTCCCGTTGATGCTATCAAACAGTAAAATAGGACTCTAGATACCAATACAAATTTCCATTCCCAAACTCCAACCACAATTCTTTGTATCAAAAGATTCAAAACATCTTTAGAGTATTTATTCGTACTCCACTGTTACACAATCAGAAGTTCACATCCATTCACAAATTTTGTTGTAACACTGTTGATTACATCATTTATATATTAAATCCTCAAAAGTCAAAACCATGGGAGGTTCACAATATAGGAAAAATTCTAATTCCGTTTCCGTTGATGCTATCAAAAGGTAAAATAGGACTCCAGACACCAATTCAAATTTCCATCCCAAACTTCAACCCCAATTCCTTGTAGAAAAGACACCTTTAGAGTATCTATTCGTACTCCACTGTTACACAATCAGAAGTTGACATCCATTCACAATTTTGTTGTAACACTGTTGAGTACATCATTTATTGATTATATCCTCAAAACCATGGGAGGTTCACAATACACAAAAAACCATGCAAAATTAGAGGAGAGAAAACAATGATAATTTAGGCGACCTCCAGTAATATGGATGAAAAGATCTTGGCAACTCCCAATCAAGGTTTCAACTAATTTACCATTTTTCTCTTCTCCCCTAATTTCCTTCCTTTCTGAGCTATCACCCTAGCTTTTTGAGGTTTTACCCCTCATAGTCGATGTATCTCTTGATCTCATCTTCCTTCCTCCACCTCACCTTAGAGTGGGCAAAGAAGATTGATGGGCATGACACACTCTGCTGCTTTCACTCCAAGACCTAAATTAATTGGTATTCCCTTATTTGGAACTACATTCACTTGGTCTTATCATCAAGATTACTTAGTGTCTAAACTGGATAGGTTCTTGGTTATTTCAGATTTGGAGAATATGCTAAGAACAGTGACACAAGGCTCTCCTCCAAGGCCTATTTTAGACCATATTCCTATCCTCCTTGAGGAAGGATGTTGACCAAAATTTGATATTTGACCAACCATGATTTCACTCACATGTGTGAGCTTTTTATTATGTGTGGTGTAGACCCATTCAAGACCTTAGGTCTCTTAATTACATCCTGGATTAAGGAAAACCCTATGATTCTAACTCTAAACCTTGATCTTTTTATCATTGTTATATTATCATTATTTTTAACCTTGATTTTTTTGGGTCAAGGTATATTTTGGCTTGGCAGAGCCTGATTTAATATGTCAAATTGCCTACGCACCCAAAGTGGGATCAAGCCAATTGTAGTTCTATATTTAATAGATCACTAAGATTCTATTTATTTTATTTTATTTTAAAATGAACTATTAGAGTTAACGATTAGAGTCCTAATCAGTTGGACTCTCATCCATGTTGGCCAAGTCTTACTGAGATTTAAATTCAATAGTCATCCAATTCTGTTTTGTTTGTTATCAGGGAATCAATAACCCTTTGACAAATGTACACAAGATAATTTACAGTAATCTGTACAAATATCTATAAATGTAACCTTTGCAGATCAATAAATATTATCTGAGAAATCTGACAAAATCAAATTCTCACATGGTATCAGAGCACTCGATCTAATTTTTTTCAAAAACAGATCTTCTCTCTCATTCATCACCATGAGTGTTTCATCCAACTCCACTGACTCCACCACCATTAATGTCCAACCACTCTTCCCATCAGCTGCCTCTCACACTCATGCTATCACTACAAAGCTTGGATGTGAAAATTACCATATGCGGCAATCCCAAATCTTGCCACAACTTCGAGGCAATGATATATTAAGATATGTAGATGATACGATCCCCTGTCCACCACGCATGATTCCAGGGTCCTCTGGATCTGCCTCATCCCTCAATCTGGACTTTGTTCAATGGCATTGTCAAGATCAACTTCTCATTGGGTGGCTGATCTCCCCTCTCACTGAAGTTCATGCCCAAGTTGTTGGGCTTGAAACCTCACACGAGGTATGGATGGTGCTCGAGACCTCCTTTGCGGCCCACTCTCGCACCCGTGTCTTGCAACTTCGCATGGAATTGCAAGGACTCAAAAAGGGTTCAGAACCTGTCCACAAATATTTCCAACGAGTAGAAACTCCTGCTCGTCAACTCGTTGTTGTTGGTCGTCCTGTTGATGATGACGATCTCATAGTCTACATTATCAGCGATTTACCTTCGGAATGCGGATCTTTTTGTAACTCCATCTCGACCCGTGTCGAGACTATCACCCTAGCTGATCTTCTCGGATTGCTTCTTACCGAAGAATTTCGCATTGCTCAAGATGCAACACCTACTGATCTCACGGCATCTGCTAATGTTTCCTTTTGCAACAATAGCTCACCCAATAACCGTGGGCAGCAACCAACTCGTGGCTCTCGCAACAACAATTGTTTGAGGAATCATGATCGTGGCAATCAATATAGACAGCCACATGATGGCCCTACTAATCAATCCACTAATCTTTCATCTAATCAACCTGTTTGCCAGGTTTGTAACCGATTCGTCCATGTTGCTCTTCAATGTCACAACCAGTTCAATGAAGCATTTCAATATGCTCCACCAGCCACCTCCGCTAAAGCCTACTCCTCTGCCGTCAACATACCCAACTCTGACAGTTGGTTTCCAGATTTTGGAGCAACCCACCACATCACCTCAGACCTATAGCTAATCTTAGCTTCTCTAATGGTATAATGGCTCCGATTTGGTCAAAATTGGCAACGGTTCAGGTTTGGCTATACATCACATTGGTCAATCTCATATTCATACGCCATCTTCTACTCTCATATAGCATGATATTCTCCATGTGCCATCCGTCATCAAGAATCTTCTTTCGGTCAACAAATTTACAAAAGAAAACATTTGCTTAATTGAATTTTACCCGACACATTTTTGTGTAAAGGATCTTCACACGGGAAAAACTTTGCTTCACGGCCTGAGCATTGATGGCCTCCACCGTTAGTGTATGAATAAGAACATGGAGATCAAAAATAAAGCAACCACTCTTCATGCATCTTCAGATCGATGGTACCGCCGACTTGGACATCCTACACTTCGTACAGTCCATAAAGTTCTACAGAAGCTTGGCATACCTTCTTCATTCCCTAAGGAGTAACCAATCTGTGATGCTTGTAAAAAAGGAAAGAGCCACTCACTCTCTTCCCTTTCCTTCTACATCAACATAGGTCCATGAACCTCTACATTTGATTTATTCAGATGTTTGGGGTCCGGCTCCACTTGGTTTATTTAACAGACATAAGATATTATGTACATTTTATGGATTCTTTTAGCAAGTTCACTTCGATTTTTTCCCTTGCACATAAAAGTGATGTACTACTATCAAGTTAAAAATATTGGTTGAAAATGTCCTACAACGGAAAATCAAATTTTTACGCACAAATTGGGGTGGCGAATATCTTTCGGTTTCACCATACTTACCATCTGTTTTTTTTTTGATAATTAACAACATTTCATTAATCATCAAAGTGAAAATATAAACATGAGCTATACAAAAAACAATTACGAGCTGTGATCTACAAAAAGACGAAAAACAAAGGCAGAAAATTATATCCTACACTAACTCAACATCTCAAAAAAACCTCACTAGGAAGCCCCGATAAAAAAGTAACTCTCGTAACCCCAGTTCTGGCCCGCACATCTGCCTCAGTATTCACAGATCTGAGAACATGAAGAAAGGATATACATAAACCATGGATCAGAAATCTCGCCAACCTAACAAGATGCGCAAACTACCAAGGATAACTAGCATTTGGGGACATCCAAGAGATAACCGAAAATGAATCCCCTTTTGATCTGAATATCCACCATATTCAACTTCCTCGCCTCATTCAAACCCGCAATCAAAGCACTAATCTCAGCTACCATCGAATCCGCGATTCCAATCGGTCCTGAATAAGCATGAAAAATCACTCCATCTGATCTCCTGAAAACTCCTCCAATACCAAAGGGACCTGAATTACCCATAGAAGACCCATCAAAATTAAGTTTGACAAGCCCACTATCCGAAGCTTGCCAAACCACACTATGATGAACACAGCCCACAAAAGTAAAAAAAAAAATTGTGCTCCAGTCCCTAAGAATCAAATCTATATAAAAATCCCTGAACTCCAATCGAACCATCACCTATGAAGCACCATCCGAAAATACCATCAATAATCTGAGGCAAGGATTGCTGTATGTCCTCAAAGATACGCCTATTTCTCTCCCCCCAATTGCCCATAGAATTGCAAAAAAGAAAGTCCATTAAAATATTCCCTCGCTGGCTCAAACCCTGAAATCTCCATTAAGACAAAAGGTCAACAATGGTTTCTAGTAACACCCAAGCCATATCCATAATCTGAAGAAAGTGTAACCAAATCTACCTGACAAAGAT
Organism: Pachysandra terminalis; assembly: GCA_031762675.1. NCBI lineage: Eukaryota > Viridiplantae > Streptophyta > Magnoliopsida > Buxales > Buxaceae > Pachysandra > Pachysandra terminalis. The sequence continues at coordinate 1,768 of JAUPMG010130296.1, read as the reverse complement.
ACAATGTAAGAACAAGTGATCAACAGATTCCCCACGATTCCTACACATGAAACAAATGTTAGGAGATAAAGCCAAATCTCCCCTCCTTTTTTGCAATAAATCGCTCATGTCGATCCTATAGAGGATAGCCGTCCAAACAAAAATCCTAACTCAAGGAGGAACCTTGGGTTTCCACAACCTTAGAGGAGAAAAAGAGGGTGAAACAATGTTAGTCTCTCTACCAAGATATCGAAAAAAAGATTTGGTAGAAAAAATCTCATTAGATTCCAAAGACCAAATTCTAACATCTGAAGCAAGGGGATCAATGAAAAAAAAAATTCAGAATATCAAAAAGAGACGCTAACTCCCCCATATCAATATCCCTAAGATCTCTTGTAAACTTCAAATTCCAAACGAGCCCTGGCGAATCCCGAGAAAGAACATCTGAGACCACCGAATTTCTATTACGCACTACTAGGAACAATCAAGGTTTACGGCGTCGATGTCGCCAGACATGTCGCCAGTCTGCTCTAGCAACATGTCGGCAACATAAGGGAAAAGTGGGGAAATTTCCCCTAAAATAGCCCCAATTCCATATTTGCTGACAATTATCTTGTACCATAAAGTATTAGAGTCATTGTAAAATCGCCAAAGACATTTACCAAGCAACACCGAGTTCGAATATTTCCCAAATTTAGGCCACCGGCCGTTTTATTGCTACACCAACTCTCACTTAACCAAATGATCTCTCTTTTGTCCTCCCCCCCCCAAAGAAGTCTCTCTGAATTTTCTCCATAGCCTTAATGACTTTCACCGGGGCTCGATATAAAGAAAGGAAGTAAATGGGTAAATTGGCCAAAGCGGATTGAATGAGAGTGACTCTACCACCTAAAGATAAATAATTTCTCTTCCAAGACGCGAAACGTTTTTACAATCTTTCAACAATGGGAGACCAAAAAGACCAAGTCCTAGGAAAATCCCCCAGAGGCAACCCAAGGTACCTAATAGGCAGCTCCACCACCCCACACCCTCCAAAACATCAGCAAATTACTGAAATCTAACTTGCTCCACATGAAAACCTGCAATGGTAGATTTCTCCAAATTAATTTTAAAACCTGAAACCATCTCAAAACATCTCAAAATTAATTTTACCCAATAAGCCTTCTCCTCCACAGCTTAAAAAAAACAATCGTGTCATCAGCATATTAAAGATGAGATACCTGAACCATATCTCTTCCCATAGAAAAACCCTTGATAATCCCCAAATCTTCAGCTTGGGTAAAGAATTTACTAAGCACGTCCCCCACCAAACTAAAAAGGAAAGGGGATAAAGGATCCCCCTGTCTAAGACAATAGAACCAATAACTTCTTCCAATCTCTCTGTTAACACATTTGCAATATTCTTGTATAAGCTTAAAATCAGGCTAATAGGTCTAAAATCCTTAAATTCACTAGCCCCAACCTTTTTAGCAATCAACACTAGAAAAGTTCCATTCAAAATTTTATTGACAATCCCATTCAGATGAAACTCTCTGAACACCTCCATCAGATCATCCTTTATAATATCCCAAGCATCTTGAAAGAAAGCCATTGTGAACCCATCTGGACTCGGAGCCTCATCTCTATCCAAACCCATGACAACCCTCTTCACCTCCTCTTCTTCGAAATCTCTCTCCAACCATAAGGACCGAACAGAAGACAAGGTAGCACCCAGAATATTTCTCAAATCAAACTTAAGATTTTGCTCAAAAGAATATGGTCTAATATAAAAATATTTTAAAGCCTTCCA
>JAUPMG010130276.1:0-11515 GCA_031762675.1 Pachysandra terminalis | reverse complement strand
ACATAGATAACTCTAATAATTTATTCATATATTATAACTGGGAAAATAAAATACTTTCAAAGGTTCAGGTCATTACAGAAAGGTACAAAGTATCTCGGACTACCTCTTATTACCAAAAAACTTCAGAGCAAAGATTGTATGCCGCTCATTGATAGAGTTGAAAGGAAACTTAAGTCTTGGAAAGGTAGAGTTCTCTCATATGCTGGGTGATTGGAATTAATTAAGTCTGTCATGTTCAATATACAAACATATTGGTTATCAACCTTTATTTTACCTAAGAGAGTGATCAGCATCATTGATAGATTGTGTGCCAGATTCTTATGGGTTGGTCCTAAGATGGAAAAGAAAATTCAACCTATGGCCTGGGATAAGCTATGCAAACCAAAGATGAAGGTGGCTTAGGTATATTCAATCTCCTTGAATGGAATAAAGTTGCTATATTGCGATATGTATGGTTGGTTGTCAGCAGAGATAAGTCTTGTTGGGTTAGCTGGGTGTGGGCTCATCTCATTAAAGATAGGAACTTTTGGTCTTTGAGGATTCCTACTACTTGCTCTTGGAGCTGGAAGAAAATTCTTACTTGTAGAGAGGAAGCGAATAAATTGATTGAGTATCAAATTGTGGATGGGAAAACTACATGGCTTTGGTGGGACAGATGGCATACAATTGGTCCTCTCAAACATGTTTACTCTTTTAGACAGATTCATAGAGAAGGATGGCACATAAATGACAAGGTCAGTAAACTGATTGAAAATGGTGCTTGGTCGCATCAGTCTAGAACTGAGGGTGTGTTTGTTGATATATGGAATGGGATTGATCATATCCCTATCCGAAATTATTATCCCTCGGATAAGGTCGTCTGGTTGCCTTCTCGGATGGGTATTTTTAACATCAAGGAAACTTGGTAAATAGTTAGAAACATGAGCAACAATGTGGTGTGGGCTAAATTGACCTGGTTTACAGGCCATATCCCCAAACATGCTTTCATTTCTTGGTTGGCTGTCCATAAACATCTCCTAACCAAGGGTAGACTTGCCAGATTTGGTCTTGGGATAAGTACAACTTGTGTGCTATACCATGGGGGTATAGAGACTCATGATCACCTATATTTTGTATGTGAATTCTTGTCCAAGATTTGGACATTCATACTCAAAAAAATCTATGCTTAACAGAGTTATTCAGCAATGGGATGATGAAGTTTTAGCTTGTGGCAGATCCTTTGCTGGTTCTGGTCTTAATAACCGTATTCGAAAATGCTGTTTTTGAGCCACTGTGTATCACATCTGGAAGGAACGGAATTCTAGGATTTTTCAGAACAACTATCTTGATTGGGAAGGTGTTACCAAAAGGATAATTACTGATGTTGGAGACAGGATTACGGGTCTTATGAGGAATATTCATGGCAATGTGGATAATATACTTATTAGCGAGGAATGGGGTATTGATGTTGTCTTTACTCCCTCTATGAAGGTTACTTGCTGTTGGGAAGCTCCTCCTCCAGGATGGCACATGCTGAATTGTGGCGGGTCACTATCCGTAAATGGTGCTGGTTTTGGAGAGGTTATTCGTGATTGCAATGGTTTGAATGTTTTAGGATTTTTGGTGACCAAAGCCCCTAATCAAATTCTTGCTCATGAGCTTGAGGCTATCCTTGTGGGTATGAACCTTGCTGTCGAAAGCAATATCAGTAGATTAATTGTTGCCACTGATTCAATGGACTCTTTTCTCATTTTATCCAAATCCAACATTTTGGAGGTGCCTTGGAAGGTGAGAGATGCTTGGGCTACCATTCATAAACTTATAGACAGGATGGTTGAGGTGAAGTTTATACATGTATTTAGGGAGTGTAATTTCCCAGCCGATTACTTGGCGGGGTTATATAGCAATCTGAATGAGGTTAATTCTTGGAGATATGGTGAGCTCCGTGATAATATCAAGAAGAGTCTTCATAATGATATTCTGGGCAAGAAGCAATGGCGTGGCTAATCTGGTGTTTATGGGTTTGTGCGTGGTGTGTAGTGTGTGTGTGTGCGTGCTTTTGATTCTGTTGAGTTAGGGTATCTGGGTGAGGGTGGAGAGGGGTGTGGGCCTGTTTGGAAGGTGGTGACTGGTCATTTGTGTGTTGATGTTATCCATTCTCGTGGTTTATTCATGGTGAGGGTGGTGAGGGGTGTGTGGACCTGTTGTGGTCAGTGGTGGTGTGGGGTTGACGATCTCTTAACTGTTATATACTGTTTTGGTTTCCTCTATGAATGTGGCTTCTGTGGATGGTACGCTTCTGTGGTACTACTGATGGGATGTATGTGCTGATTCTGTTCGACTTATTGCTGCTGTATTGAGAATCTTCCATTTGTGTTGTGAATTGGAATTGGCTCCTTACTGCTGCTGTTCTGGTTTACTCCATGTTATGCTGCTGATTGTTCTGTTCTGCTCCTTTCCTGGTTGCTGCCTTAGTGTTATTTTGGACTGCTGCTGTGTGCTTAGCCTTTGTTGGCATGTTTTGCATTTGTCCTATACATGCTGTATAGTTGCCCTGTCCATGATTCTCACTGCTGTTCTATTGGTGTTACAATGTCTCTGATGTTAGCGACTTATGCTGCTGATGGGTGTTGTGCTTCCTCGCTCCTGGTTATGGCTTGTTTTGGGTGCTCCCCTACTGCTGTTCGTGAAGGCTACTGTTAATGTTGTGTTGGTGTTCATTTGTGCATATTGCTAATGCTGGTGCCGGTTATGGGTTAACTTGATGTTGGTTTGCGGATTAACTGCTGTTACAGTGTGGTTTTGCTTGGGACTCTTCCCATCCTTTGTGTGCCTGTTGGCATATTTGTTGTGTTCTTTTTCCTTTGGTTTTTTGGTCCTACTGGACTTCACTTGTATGAACTTTACCATTGATTTCTTTTATATATAAAACCCAGAATTTACCTGTTCCAAAAAAAAAGTGCGGAAGGTGTTAGAGATCCTACAAGCTCATCAATTATTTGCAAAACAATCCAAGTGCAAATTTGGCCAAGCAGAAATTGAGTATTTAGGACATCTTATCTCCAAAAAGAGGGTTAGAATGGATCCTGTTAAAATATCAAGAATTTCGAATTGGCCTCATCATACTACTCTCAAGGCTTTGCGTTGATTCTTGGGGCTCACAGGATATTATTGGAAATTTATAAAGGAGTACGGTAAGATTGCTCAACCTCTTACTGCTCTTTTAAAAAAGGGAGCTTTTGGTTGGTTAGAAAAAGTTGAAGTTTTTTTTTTGATAATTAACAGCATTTCATTAATCATCAAAGCGGAATATGTACAAGAACAAAACAAAATTAATCACGAACTGTGATTAGGAAAGCAAAGGAGAAACAAGTAAAACACTATAGCCTACATATCCCAAAAATTCTCACTAAGAGAACCCGAAACAAAGAAAGCTCTTGTAACCCCAGTTCTAGCCTTTTCATCCGCTTCCGTATTAGCAGATCTGAGAACATGAATAAAAGATATCCGTAATCAGTGACTCAAAAATCTCGCCATCCTTACAAAATGCGCAAACCGCCAAGGATAAATAGCATTTGGAGACATCCAACCAATAACCGACGAAGAGTCCCCTTCTACCTGAATGTCATCCAAATTCATCTTCCTTGCCTCCTTCATCCCCGCAATCAAAGCACTGATCTCAGTTGTCATCGAGTCAGTTTCTCCAATCGGTCCAGAATAAGGATGAAAAATCACTCCATCTGATCTCTTGAAAACTCCTCCAATGCCAGAAGGACCTAGATTACCCATAGAAGACCCATCGAAATTGAGTTTGACAAGCCCATTATCGGGAGCTTGCCAAACCATATTATGTTGCAATCTGCTCTCCGAAGTAAATAAGATAGTGTTCCAATCCCTAATAATTGAATCCAACCGAAAATCCCTGAACTCCAAACGCACCTCCACCAATGAGGCTACCATCCGAAAAATTCCATCAATAATCAGAGATGCAGATAACTATACATCCTAAAAAATACGCCCATTCGTCTCTCCCCAGATAGCCCATAGGATCGCAAAAAAGAGGGACTCCAATAAGATCTTCCCACGCTGACTCAAACCCCGAAATCTCCATTGTGAAAAAAGATCAACAATGGTTCCTGGTACTACCCATGCCATGTCCATAGTCTAAAGAAAATGCATCCAAATCTGTTTGGCAAAGAAACAGTGTAAAAACAAGTGGTCAACAGATTCCCCATGATTCTTACACATAAAGCAGATGTTAGGAGATAAAGCCATATTTCCCCTCCCTTTTTGCAATAAATCACCCGTATTGATCCTATAGAGGATAGCCGTCCAAACGAAAAACCTAACTCTAGGAAGAACCTTTGGTTTCCACAACCTCGAAGGAGAAAATGAAGGCGAAACGGAATTAGTTTCTCTACCAAGAAATCGAAAAAAAGATTTGGTAGAAAACATCCCACTAGGTTCCAAGGACCAAATTCTAACATCTGGTGAACGGGGATCAATGAAGAAAAATTCCAGAATATCAAAAAGAGATGCTAATTCCCCAAGTCAACATCCCTAAGATTCCTTCTAAACTCAAGATTCCAAACAAGCCCTGAAGAATCCCATGAAAGAACTTCGGAGACCACTGAATTTTTGTTACTCATTACAATGAACAATCTAGGAAACCTAACTTTAAAAATGGAATCCCCCCACCATAGATCATGCCAAAACCTAACTTGGACACCATTTCCCACCCCAAACCTTAGAGAAGGATAGAAGGAGGAAGCAAGAGCAAAAATAGCCTTCGAGGGGCTATGAATAAAAATACTCGAATTTTGACAGATTTCCCCTAAATTAGTCCCACTTGTATTTTTTGACGATTACCTTGTACTATAGAGCATTTGAATCATTGTAAAATCGCCAGAGCCATTTACTGAGCAATGCCGAATTTTGAATTCCAATATTTCCCAAATTTAGACCACCAACTGCTTTATTCCTCAAACCATATCCCATTTGGCCAAATGATCTTTCTTCTGATTCCCTCCCCCCTCCCATAAGAAGTCTCCCGGAATTTTTTCCATAGCCTTAATGACTTTCACAGGAGCCCGAAATAAAGAGAGGTAATAAGTGGGTAAGTTGGCCAACTCGGATTGAATAAGAGTGACTCGGCCCCCTAAAGATAGATAGTTTCTCTTCCAAGTCGCCAGACATTTATCCATTCTTTCAATAATATGATTCCAAAAAGACCAAGTCCTAGAAGAATCCCCCAACGGCAAACCAAGGTATCTGATAGGCAAATCCACCACTCCACATCCCAAAATATCAGCAAATTGCTGAAGTCAATTGTGCTCCATATGAAATCCTGAAATGGTAGATTTTTCCAAGTTGATTTTCAGACCCAAAACCATCTCAAAACATCTCAAAATAGACTTCACTCAATAAGCCTGTTCCTCCACTGCTTCAAAAAAAAAAAAAAAACAGTCGTATCATTAGCATATTGGAGATGAGACACTTGAACCAAATCTCTACCCACGAGAAACCTTTGATAAGCCCCATAACTTCATCTTGAGAAAAAAATCTACTAAGCACATCTCCCACCAGAGTAAAGAGGAAAGGGGATAGAGGATCCCCTTGTCTAAGACCTCTAGAAGACTCGAAATGCTCGTGAACACTCCCATTGACTAAGAAAGAGAAAGAAACCTTCGAGATACAACCCCCAATCCACTTCCTCCATCTATTTCCAAAACCTTTCCATTTCAGAACCGAATCTACAAACCCCCGCTTCACCCTATCACAGACTTTCTCCAATCCAATTTACACATAATACCCTGCAGACCACTCCTAATTCTTTCCTCGATCACCTCATTTTCCACAAGAACACTATCCAAAATTTTTCTCCCTTTAATAAATGCTGACTGATTACGAGAGACAATAGATCCAATGACTTCTTTCAGCCTCTCTGTTAGCACCTTCGAATAATCTTATATAAGCTGAAGATCAGGCTAATAGGTCTAAAATCCTTGAGTTCACTAGCCCCGATCTTTTTAGCAATCAACACTAAAAAAGTTTCATTCGTGATTTTGTTGATAATCCCATTCAGATGAAATTCCTTAAAAACCCTCATCAAATCCTCCTTAATAATATCCCAATCATCTTGAAAGAAAGCAATAGTACACCCATATGGGCTCGGAGCCTTATCTCTATCCAAAACCATAACAACCCTCTTTATCTCTTCTTCAAAACCTCTCTCCAGCCATAAAACTTGATCAGAGGACACGGTACCACTCGAAATATTTTTCAGATCAAACTTAATATTTTGCTCAGAGGTATAAAGTCTAACATAAAAATATTTAAGAGCACTCGAAATACCCCCCATGTCCTCAATACATTCCCCATTAACTAGAAGTCTCTTGATCAAGTTAGATTTAGTCCTCCCATTTGCCATCTTTTGAAAAAATTGTGTTCCCATCTCCTTGATCCATGAAATTCTCGACTTTTGTCTCCAACTGATTTCTTCCCGTTTCAATAACATATCTAGCTTCACTCTTTTGATACTTCTCCTAGCTCTATCATCTTCCTAAAGAATACTAGTCTGTTCCAAATTATCGAAACCCTCAATTTCCTCACAAATATTTTTCTTCCGAACAGATATAACCCCAAAAGTCTCTTTATTCCACCCCTTGATTTTCTCCTTCAAAAGTTTTAAAGATTTCATGAACACAAAACCAGGATTATCATCAACTCTCACACTTCTTTCCTTCCACCATTTCCTAATTTCCTCCAAAGAGCTGCCATGAGTGAGCCACATATTTTCGAACCGAAAAGGAGATGGGCCCCTAGCAATCTCGTCCAAAGACACAAGAATAGGCCAATGATCAGAAGTCGTTCTTGGAAGAAGATGCCACACAATAGATGGAAAATGATCGTCCCAATCCGTTGAAACCAAACATCTATCAAGTCTGCAACAAAGTGCGTTGTCTTGGAGATTAGACCAAGTAAATTGACCACCGACTAGAGGATAATCCACCAAAGCCAAATCGTGAATCAAAGATGAAAATCTTCTCATGCTACGAGTCATCCTGGAAACTCTATTTCTTTCCATCCCATATTTTACCACGTTAAAATCACCAATTAAAGCTGAAGAAGTTTTCAACCAATTAAAATGACTGGATCCCTAATTTTAGCACTTCGGATTTCTCAAGGCATTTTGTGGTAAAGTGTGATGCTTCGGCAGTGGGAATCGGAGGTGTCCTATCACAAGCAGGAAGACCCATTGCTTATCTCAGCCATACTCTCAATGGGAGAAACTTATCCTTATCTACATATGAAAAAGAGCTCTTACTTGTGGTGAAAAAATGGAGACCGTATCTGATAGGGAGAAAGTTCACGATCAGGACATATCAAAAAAGTTTAAAATCTGTTTTGGATCAAAAGATCGTGATTGCCTAAATTATTGGGGTATTGTCACGACCTGAATTATAAAGTGTGACTCACTCTAACGTGAGCATGACTTTAGAACTCCAAGCCGGACTCTCACCCTCCTATACTCCAAACGCATGCTCACAAAGAGGGTGAAAACCACAAAAATAACAGAGAATCCTAAATTAAAATAGGATGCGCAGCGGAACTAAATCATAGAACATGAAATGTAAGTAAAACAAGTATCCAACTAACTGGGCCTCAAACAAATAAATCCTCACGCCTCAAAAGGGGGCACTGGAGAGGAATCATAATAAACCCTAACACAAAAACATGGGGCGCCCAATCACAAAGTATATATAAAAAGTAAAGGAGTCAACACGCTCCTACTCTCAACCTCTCTCAAACATACAGACCAAGTAATAGTAAACAAAAAGAAACAATATTAACGTTCTCGGTCTTCACGTCCACCTCAGCATAGTCTGCCATAATCCAGATCCTGCCTATAGTGCTCGCCTGAAAAGTTAGGAGCCAAGAAGGCTTGAGCTACGCGCTCAGTAAATGCAATGTAATTTAATTAGGATAACTGTGTATGGAATGCGATGATCGATGCAAGGTTGGTTCATTTGTATGCAATGACATGAGCAGTTCTATAATGACCCAACAGATGGTCTATACAATCACGTGAATGCATATGCATGTCATTGATATTGTGAAGTGGTATTCCCACGCCAAATCCAGATTGCAACACCGCATATCACAATCATGGATATACGACCCCTTTCGGGCTAAGGATGCCTCTCAAATTCTGTGTACAACACAGTTTTAAGGGACTCTCAACCCCCTGGAATTCATGCCCCACATTTATTTCTATCGGGGACACCACCATATAAACATGATGGTCCAAGTGCATCATCTTCGTGAACCTCCCTCCGTGGCACGATACCAACTCACAACAATCAATCGAGTTACCCTCTATATATATAATACGATATATATAGGTATCCTTGGGCTCTCGGGGTATCTAATCCCTCACCCTTAAATCACTTTGATTTATACATATATATAGTCCCCCATGGGACGCCAGAGATTTTATCTCTCATTTGGGACTCATCATAGAGCCCAAGTATCCTCACATTGCCCTTTCGTCCTTCTTAAAGGAACTAAGGTAATCTGTGGTCCAAATCCTCACAAGGACTGTACATGTATGTATGGCCATTAAATGCATGACATTAGCAATCAAACTACATGTATGCACAACCATGATTAACATCTCTAAGCATGCTTTATTCATTCAGTAAATATGAAGTGAAAACTTAATATAAAACTATACAATCATAGGCAAGTCAGGGTTTTAATCCTACCATAAATTTCCCTTCAGAATCCCTGTTAAACCTCTCTGTCGGCGGGTCTCATTGGTGGATCGACGTACCACCAACAGGGCTCAAATTGCTCCGTTGGTGAGTCTGTCGGCGGACCTACGTACCCACTGACGCCCGTCGGCGAGTGTCGTCGGTTCCACTGACGACCCATCGACCAACAAAGGGAAAAACTAAACTTTCGTCGGCGGGTCCCGTCGGTACCACCGATGGATCCACCAACGCCATTGGCGGGTTCCGTCGGTGAACCGACCACAATCACCTAAATTTCATCATTTATGTAGGAGGATTCGTCGGCGGACCGACGCACCCCCCGACAGGGCCACTCTGCACCTCATTTCGTCGGTGAGTGAGTTCGTGGCACCGACGACCCACCGCAAGGTGCGACTAAGTGGGATCATCGGTGGGTGCCCTCGGCAGACCATCTTTCCCACCAATAGGTCGTCGGCGGGTCCATCGGTGCACCGAAGCACTCACCGACAGGAGCAATTGTTTTGGGTTTTAGCCTAGAATTGCCCCAACTGTGTGTTCTTCCAAAACCTCCACCTAAGTTTATGTTTTCCGGGAAAAATAGGTCTGAAAGATAAGGAAAAACATGATTAAACATTTCAACAACTAAATTTAATCAATAATAAACATTAGAATCAAAAATCAATTAAAAGCACATCAATCAAACACCCATTTCAATAAGACCTAACCTAGAACATGGAAATTCATTAATTTCAATAAAACCTAACCTAGAACATGGAAATTCATTCTTCAACAACACAAGATGAACATAATGTCAGAAAATCACAAGTCATCATCATATAAACACTCCAAACACCAAATGAATCAACAATGCACTTGAAATTCCAGAAATCCCACGAAAATACAAAACAAAGGTACACAATACATTTACCTTCAAGAAGCAAACCTTTCTTGCACGAAAATCCGAGCTGGTGAGCTTGAGGACCCCTTGCTAGTCTTCTCCTTCCTCTCTTCCTTGGAGCTCTCTTGCTTCCTTCTCAACCAAATTCAAAATGAGGCTAGGGTTAGACAACCCTATTCTAAAACCATATCTCAAGCAACATTTAATCACTAGCCCTTGGATGGGAGAATGAATCTCAACCATCCAAGCTCTTTAAAGAGGTAGGGCTATAGTGTTAGGCAAGAGTACACTACAAGTGTTCTCAAGAGCTGCCCACTAAATTGACCAAACACCAACAAGAACCCAGAAATTACAAAAACACCCCAAAGAGAAAAAAATGCAAAATTTGATGGGTGTTACAGGTATGAGTATATTGTGGAGTACAAAAAGGGAGTTGACAACATGGCAGCAAATACACTTTCAAGAAGTGGAGAATTTTTGGCCATCACTAAACCGTTACCATCATGGGTGGATAAGGTGAAAGAAGAATATGATCAAGATCCTAAATTGAAGGAAAAGTTGCTTCAATGGGGGGAAGGAAGTTTAGATAATTCCAAATATTCAGTTATTGATGGAATTCTTTATAGGAAGGGGAAGTTAATGCTGAGTAGCACGTTTGAATTAGTTCCCCATTTTTTAAGGGAACTTCATCATTCACCAAGTGGGGGCCACGCAGGTTATCACAAATTGTTAAAAGGATAACTGTAAACTTTTATTGGGCACACATGAGGAAGTTGGTCAGGAAATATGTGAGAGAATGTGACGTTTGTCAACGTCACAAGGCCGATAATTTGTTCACTCCGGGTCTCTTACAACCACTCCCTATGCTAGAGAAGATATGGACAGACATATCTCTTGGTTTCATTGAAGGATTACCCAATAGGAACGGGAAAAACGTCATCTTCGTGGTGGTAGATCGATTGTCCAAATATGCACACTTCATGGCCATTACTCATCCATATATAGCACGTTCGGTGGCACAAATGTTTATGGATAATGTTTTCAAATTACATGGGATAACCCAAACCATTGTAAGTGATCGAGATGCGACATTTATGAGTTTATTTTGGCAAGATATTTTTAAACTGCAGGGAACCCAGTTAAACATGAGCACATCTTACCATCCACACTCGGACGGCCAGACTGAAGTGGTCAACCGATGCTTAAGAGATTATCTACGGTGTTTCACAAGTGACAAGCCAAAATCATGAAGCCGTTGGATCACAATGGCAGAATGGTGGTACAATATATCATATCATTCTTCTTCTAAGTGACCCCGTTCGAGGCCGTGTATGGAGTTCAACCACCACAACTGATTTCATATATTCCGGAAACAACAAAGATCAAAGCAGTGGAGGATGAACTAAAATCAAGGGATCAAATTTTATTACTCTTAAAGCAGAATCTTCAAGGTGCTCGTGAACGAATGAAGAAGCAAGTGGATAAACATCGAACACAATGAGTTTTCGAGGAAGGGGATTGGTTGTTTTTACGGCTTCAACCTTATCATCAAACATCCATAGCTGTGAGAAGATCAATGACGCTAGCTCCTAGATTTTATGGCCCATTCAAAATCACAAAAAAAAAAAAATTGGAAGTGTAGCTTATTGACTCGACTTACCGTCGGATGCAAAGATCCACCCGGTGTTTCACGTGTCCAAATTGAAGAAGAAATTGGGGGACCACGTGCCTGTACAAGCAAAACTTCTTGAGTTCATAGATGATGGCCAAGTGGCATCAACACTGATGAGGGCAAGGATGCTAACGAGTTACAAGAACCCGTCAAAGTCCCAATCGGACCCGTCACAAGAGCCCGATCTAAACGTTTCAAGGAAGAGCTCAA
>JAUPMG010130265.1:0-11515 GCA_031762675.1 Pachysandra terminalis | reverse complement strand
TCCATATTATTGCAGCATGAGATACACCCAAAGCAAATAAACATAGACAAATAAATTACAGAACATAGAGCATTATGTTAACAAAAGATCATTCGTGATAAAAACATCCAATATGAACTTCAGATATATGGAAAATATGGCTCAGACATCCATGGCTGCATACATAACACAAATATGTGGAGATGACACCTTCCTTTGAAATCTTAAGGTAATTAGATATTTTGGTCTGCTGTGAATTTATAGTGCTGCTATTCAACTTTACGAATGGCATTTCTTTAAATCAAAGTGATGCAGGACAGCAGGAAGATCTTCAAATAAAATAATACAAAAAAATAAAGGGGAAGAAGAGGATAATCTTACAAAAACTCTCTCCCTGGACCTTGAACAGATCGAAATCTCACTAATCTAAAGCAAGGGTTGGTAAAGGAATCTCACCAATACCAAAGAAATAAGAGGAATCACACCTCAAAAACACATACTGTGTAAAATTCTATTCAATTTTCTTTATCTCCCTTTATACCACTAATAAACCCTTTATATAGACTTGTTCCTAAACCCTAATTACATAAAAAGAGTCATAATCTAATACATATACTTCAAGAGACCTAAAACCACCAAAATACATCCAAAATAATTTCTAAAACAAGAAATATTATGCAATTAAAATTTTCAGACGAATTTCCTAGATAATCCTAATTCTAACTGCTTTCCTTGTCAAACTCCAACAAATAATAATAAAATCCTCACTAAAAAGGACCCAAATAATTGGGTTTGCTTGAGAATCTATGGGTATAACCCAATTAACAAGTATAGGCCTAAACATGCAAGTAATTGGAGTGGCCCTGCTAAACTGGTCCACATCATTCTCCCCTGATTGGATAAAACTCGTCCTCGAGTTTTGCATCGACATTGTAGCCTTCCAACACATTGAATGAGATACCATGAATATTTTGCCTTCTTTTGCTTGTTCTTGCATCTCTTCATTGTTAGGATTGAAACTTGAAATTTAATCATCACAGCCTTTGAATATATAATACGATAAAACATATCCTACAACAAATTGTATTGATTTTATCAACTCCAATAAAGTCATAATATACCAGATCTTCATATATAGGAACAATTGTCATCAATATGGGCTCATCTTGATGCTCAATTGAATTAATCTTCAAGGGTTGAACTTCAACTGGAATTTTCTGCTCATTAGAAATGTCCATTGGTTTTGAATCTTCAATCTTAACTTCTTGTGTCGTCCTCACTGTTATTTGTCTTGCTTCTATTTAGCCACTCCCTAAGTTAGGGCAGCAAGTTGAGTAAACAAGGTGGCTAATTGAACACATATCTGCTATAGAAGTTGACTACTATTAGGATACATCTCCAATAGAGGTGATTCGATACCAAAATTGTTTTTGTATCCAGATTAATCAGCTTTGAACAGCTTCAGAAATCAGATTTTTCTTCACTACCACTTTGATCTTTCAATCATGAACACACCAACACCGCAATCCAAGGATGCAAACTTACTCTTATACCAAAATTGATGCAGGATAGCAGGAAGATTTCAAATATAATAAATTAAAAAGAATAAAGGGGAAGAAGAGGATAACCTGAAAAAATCTCTCCGCTTGGATCTTGAACAGATCGGAATCTCACTAATCCGAAGCAAGGGTTGGTAAAGGAATCTCACCAATACATGAGAAATAAGAGGAATCACACCTCAAAAACACATATTGTGTAAAATCCAATTCAATTTTCGTCATCTCCCTTTACACCAATAATAAACCTTTTATATAGACTTATTCCTAAACCCTAATTACATTTAAAAATAAAAGTCTTAATCTAATACATATACTTAAAGGGATCTAAAACCACCATAATTTCTAAAACAAGAGATATTATCCAACTAAATTTCCTAGATAATCTTAATTTTATCTGCTTTCCTAGTCAAACTCCAACAAAAAATAATAAAATCCTAACCTAAAAAGAACCCAAATAATTGGGTTTGCTAGAGAATCTATGGGTATGACCAAATTAACAAGTATGGAACTAAACATGAAAGTAATTGGGCTAGGCCTACTAAACTGGTGCACAGCACAAAGTCAATTGATATCCTCATAAAGTGTAGAAAGTTTTGTAAAGACCATGAAACAGCACAAAATACTTTTCCAGTTGATTACAAGAAATTTACCCATGAAACCACCTAAAACATAAGTTTAAACAATAGTTATTGTATTGGTGTATGAAACATCTGAAACAAAATCTTCAAATCATCCTTTTAAACAAAGATGCCACTCTCGCAAGTCGCTTTATAACATGTAAGGACTGGAATCATAGCTCATAATTGTAAGTGCACTTGCTAGATACTTGGTCAAATGAACCATTTTTACGTGAACATTGAGAAAAAAGTTAAGAGAGACATGCATGTACACACAGAGAGATTGTTTGTTAAGAGGTTTTCGAAACTTGAGTTGTTTCACACACCAAATTCAAAATAAGATTCCAAGCAGAGTGTAATTTAAAGGCAAAAGGCGCACTTGAGAAGCAAGGAGGCATCCTTGGACCAGAACTACAATATGAAAGGTGCAAACCTGTTTAATGGACACAATTGAAAAACTAATAATAATAAAAAAAAAATGTATATATGGGGCATAAGGGGCTTTAGGGAGAGAGATGGAAATGGATAAGAGAGTGCCTTAGAAATGTTTCTTTTTTTATTTGTCCTAAATCAGAATGTGAGAGGTTTTTTCTAGGCACTCAACAAGACTTCGGCAAGAAGATATTATATCTCCTTTTGCATTACTCTAGCAGGTGATGTCCTCAACCTTTTCGTTAGAATATTAGAGCACATGCTAATCACGCTCATTGGGGTGGGAATGGATCAAGTTTTCAATCTATTATCTCCAATTCATTGAAGATACAATTCTTTTCCTTTAAGGTTCAACTGTCCAGGTTTCTTGGGTTAAATGCATATGCATATTGTGATGCTTCGATGTTTTAGGTCCTGTGGTGAATTTGAGGAAGAGCGTATCCAGTATTCACGTGAGTACTAGCGATATGCATTCTTATGCAAATATCATGGGGTGTGCATTGGGGAGCAGCTTCTTATTAGACATTTTGGCCTTTCGTCAAGGATAATTACCACAGTTTAAGTTTCTTTTTTTATTGATAAAGAGTAATTATTTTTTTGATGAATCACATCAAGAGGCATATACATATATAGATACATGTATATACATACATATATATACATATATCATCAAAGGAGAAGATTATAATGTACAATAAGTTCGAGGTGGACTATAGGATGAAAAAACAAAATAGTAAGAAAGTAAAGAGAGAGAGAGAGAGAGAGAGAGAGAGAGAGAGAAAACTCTAGTCCCAATCCGGAACTAAGAAAACACCCTCATTCCCCACCCATAAGCATATCCTCACAAGGGACCCCATTAAACAAAGCCTCTCTCCCCATCCCACTCTTAACTAGCTTATCAGCCAGACCATTCACCCTTCTAGGTATATGACTAAAAGAAGCACATATATCACGAGCTAGGAATCACACAATACTACATAAATGTTTGTATCTCCAAGCACTCGTGATAGAAGATTGCATCTAGCCGATCACGATCTAAGAGTCTCCTTCCACTCCCAATGATAAAAAACCTTGGGCTTTGCTTCCTTTAATCCAATTATCAGCACATAGATCCCAACACGAACCAAGTCCCCAACCCTTAGCGGACCCGAAAAAGCATGAAGAATAGTCCCATGGTGATCTCTGAATATACCTCATACTCCCGAAGGGCTTGGATTACCTAGGGATGAGCCATCGAAATTAAGATTGATCACACCTTCCCATGGCGATTGCCACACTTTACTCACACTAGTTGTAAAAGTGGATGACCTGGCCACGGTTCAAAATAGCGTATAGAGGTAGCATATTGGTCATTCAAAAAATGGATACATATCAAAATACGAATCAGATACATGTGGAAACGTTGCAAAAACTATGGATACGATGGATATGCATGAAAAATGGTGAATATTTAAAACAACTCATTTAGAGGCAAAGATAAGTTAAAAACATGATAGATTAACATATTTTTCATGTAATACACCCATATACAATGTATATTAATGTGAAAATACATTGGTACGCGGGCAGGAGCATGGAAACTTAAAAACATAGGCATCTAGATCTATGGATTTTACTTTAAATTCATAGATCCATATAATAGAACTCCAAAACATGCTTTTAGACAAAAAAATATAATTTAGAATGAAAAAAATACTCTTGCAATGTAGACCTCAAAAAGATATGCAAGATGAGATAGAAAGCTTTTTAAGCTCCAAATATTAGATGTTGACAATCAAACTAAGAAAATTTTGGATAGATCATATTCACCGATACAGTCGATAAGTTACATGTATCGACTTATACAGTGCAAACATCAGCTTATCCTAAAATACACAGGTGTATCGTGCCGACACAGTGGATACTAGATACGTATCGACTGTATGACGGATAAGATAAGATATTTAGAACCATGTCTAGACACTATACCCCAATTACAGAAAAGGTCCAACCCCATAACTCCTCCAAACTCAGACTGAACCACCATCCACGATGCAACCAACTGGGTGATCGAGTCAATGATCGCCCTAAAGCCCCTACTCATTATCAAAGATCCTTTTGTTCCTCTCCTCCCAGATTACCCACATCACTGCCTGAAACAAAGCATTGTACATCATTTTGTCCCACTTCCTCAGTCCTTGAAAACGCCGCTAATGAAATAATAGATCAATCCGTAAAGGTAGCACCCATCCCAAATTAATCTTTTGCAAGAAAGAAGTCCAAATGGAAGATGTCACCCCACACCCTAAAAACAAGTGGTCCACTGACTCACCTTGACTTATGCACATTACAGAAACATGAGGGGACATCTTCAGGTATTGCCTCTTTCTTTGTAACAGGTCACGGCCATTGATTTTATACAGGATTAACGACCAAACAAAAGTATGGATCCTGGGAGGAATCTTGGGCCCTGACATCAGGTATCCAGATCTTGGAAATTATGATCAATGAAAACGTCCTTAAGAAGTTCAAAAAGAGTGGCTAACTCAATAATCTCAGCCGGCCTAGGGTATTGACTAAAATCAAGATTCCATACTAGCCCGTCGATGACCAATATAGGATCTCGGACACAAAGGACTCCCGGTTACGGACAAGATGGAATTGCCTATAAAAATGATGGGATAAGCAAGTGTCACCCGACCAGATGTCAAACCAGAATCTGATACGATTCCCAGTACCCACAGAAAACCTCAAATATGGGTAGGACACACCTAAGGAAGTGATTGCTTTCCAAGGACTAGCACAAAATATCCTTGCATTGATGTTAATGTTCCAACCATATTCATGAATGCCATATTTACTAGCAATGACCTTGAACCATAAAGCATTTTGATCAAAACTAAATTGCCATAACCACTTTCCCAAAAGTGCAGAGTTCCAATCTTGAACGTTGCCCAAATTTAAGCCACCCTTGCTGCTCTCTCTACAAACAAGCTCCCACGTCACCAGGTGATCTTTCTTTTTACTCTTCTCCTTCCCATAGAAAATCTCTTTGGCATTTCTCAATCATTTTAACAACCTTGACGAGTGCTCGAAACAATGAGAGATAACAAACTAGGAGATTAACTAAGGCTACTTGAATCAGGTAATGCTGCCATTTATAGATAAGTAAAACTTTTTCCATGTGACCAACCTCTTTCCAGCTTCTCAATAAGAAGTTCCCATAAGCTCAACTTCCTAGGACTATTCCCTAGAGGTAGACCCAGATATTTCATGGACCAAACAGAAACACCACATCCCTACACTCATGCACAGGCCTGTACCATTTATGGTCTAAGATGAATTCCTACTAATGTACTTTTTGCCAAATTGACTCCCATGCCTGATACTATCTCAAAACACCTTAGGATAGATTTGACCCAATACACATGTTCCTTTTCAACTTCAAAGAATAGTATCATGTCGTCAGCAAACTGAAGGTGAGATACTGATGTTGAATCCTAGCTCACACTAAATCCCCTAACTAAGCCTAAAGACTCTGCCCATGAGAGGAAACAACTAAGGACATCCCCTATTAGGGTAAACAACAAAGGAGACAAAGGAAAGGGTCACCCTGACGTAGACCTCTAGAAGAATGAAACAGCCCCTTAACCTTACCATTTAGAATGAAAGAGAGAAATGTTTTTGTTGCACCCCGCTATCCACCTCTACCATCTAGACCCAAAACCTTTGCATACCAACACCTCATCTAAGAATTCCCACGCAACCCTGTCATACGCCTTTTTAATGTCAAGTTTATACACCATCCCCAATCTTCCCAATCGGATGACTCTCTCCTCCATACAATCAGAGCACTATCCAAAATTTGTCTCCCTTTACTGAAAGCAATTTACAAATGAAAAGTAACTATGATATACATAATGATGAAAAAATATGAAAAGTAAAATGTATACAGGTAAAGTTAACTCCCCCCCCCCCCCTGAATCTCTATGTACACAGTTTATACATGATAACCAAATTAATATGCCTCAAAAAAACAGCAAGTACTCAGAAGTCAACCCTAGAAAGCCATTCAAAAGGATATACAATAACAGCCACTACATAAAATGATCCCATCCTTGGCTCAAGAACCATAATTTAAGTTTCTTGAACCCAAACATGGAGAAGATCAAAAGGAAGTGTTATCCACCTAGAAGAGGAATTACCTTTCCTTTAGAGATTTTAGCTAATTTTCCGGTCTACTTTATGTTCCTTTTCAATAATCCTATAAGAAAAATTGAGAAAAGAGGAACTTCTTCTAAGAGGGAGCAAGACAAGGACAAAAGGTTTTTTGTACCGGGACTGGACCGGACATGGTATCGGTCTGTACCAGCGGTCCAGTACTAGTACAAAAGTACCCGATCGACAATCAAATTTTAAATATAAAACATTGGACCGGACCAAACCGATCGCCGGATAGGTGGTACAAATCGCCGGACCAATGGTACTGGTTGGGACCGGTTGGTATCGGACCAGTCCAAATCAATACCGGTCTGAACCGTCCAGTCCACAAATTAAAACAAAAAAAAACACCGCATAGGTTGTACCAGTCACTGGACAGGTTGTACCGGTCAGACCCAGAACCTCGCGATACAAAAGGATATATAGTGGCTTGGGACTGGACCGGTACGGAAAACCTTGCTAGGACATACCATTTTAATTGGAAGGTTATCTGTAAGACTGTAACGACATGAATAACAGGTATTTAAACCTGGGTTATACACTTGCTCCAAGCTCAGTTGCTTTGGAAAATGGCCTTGGAGGTTTATCATTGACAAAGTGTCTGGTTCAAAGTCATTAGTGCAAGTATGAAATTCTTAAGATTTGGAGTGCAGAGAAGTAGTTTGTGGAGAAGGTTTATTGCAGCCAAGTTTGGGTTTAAACCAGGAGCTTGGTCGACTAGACCAAGTCACGGTCCACATGGTGAGTCTTTGGAAACCTTTAGCACTATATCAAAGGAGATTGAGAAGAGCACCAACTATGAAGTGGGTAATGGGAAAAGAGTATTTTTCTGTCAGGTATTTGGTTGGGGTCATCAATGCTTAAAAACCATTTCCCAACCCTATTCTCTATTTCTCGCCTTCAGGATGGCTTAGTAGGAGATATTATCTGTACATTATATAAGAGGATATCCTGTAACTTGGGTTTTAGACGTGCTATGTTCGACAGATATTTGGATTCAGTTTCTAGTCTCCTACCCTTATCCACAAATACTCTTTCAAAGAGGATCAGGATAGATAGATTGGGAGGGGTGATAGTAAAGGGGAATTCTCTGTCTGATCTTCTTACTGCTGGCTCTTTAAACAGTTTTATAATTGTTCTGTTGCCAAAGCCAATTGGCACTCAACGGTCTCATCTAAGGTTCAGTTTTTCATGTAGACTATGTTGAAAGATAAAGTACTGACCATTGATCATTTACTTTATAGAGGACGGATCATTCTGAACAGATGCATCATGTGGAAAGTTAACAAGGAGAATGTAGCATATCTTTTCTTGCATTGCAAGGTGGCAACGGACCTTTGGGGAGAGTTTTTTAGTAGATTGGGAATTCAATGGGTTATGCTATACAATATACGGACTTTTCGAGAAAGCTGGGAAGAAATAAGATTTGCTCAAAAAAGTCTCAGATTTAGAACATAATAGAAGAATCTTCAAAGGAAAGGAGCATGAGGTGGAGTTTATTTTGAATCGGGAGTAATCTACTATGTTTTCTTGGCTTGTCGGTATAAGTAAAGATATTGGGCATATTTCCTATTCAGATTTTAAGGGGGACTGGGGATTTTTGTAAAGAGAGGCATCGAGGCTCTTTGTATACAGGGGACTATAGATAGGAATTCATAGTCTTGGTACCTTCATAGGGGACTGGGTCTCTTTTTGCTTTTAGCCTATGGTACATACTTCATGTACATAGTGGGAATTTTACTTGTACACTATACATTTACTAGCCCACACAACTTTGACTACACTACTTTCGTGATGTCACCATGCACATAAGACGATTGTTAAGAATCACTTGCTCTAAAAGCTTAAATTGTTAGAGAACGGCACAACAATGAATATCAAATGGTTCAACACCCCCTCCCCCCGGACGTGCAGGGTCCACACGGAAACAACACATCCATATGAGAACAAAGAGCGTCGAGGCAAACACACACCCGCACGGGAACAACACATCCGGGGAAGAATAAACAAACAAACATATACCCTCGAGATTTGAACACTCGACCTCCACCTCTGATATCATATTAATAACCACTTACTCTAAAAGCTTAAGCTGTTAGAGAACGGCACAACAATGTATATTTTTTTTCATCAATTCAACAAGCTTCATTTAAATATCATAGAAAGATTACACATAGGAGATACAAAAAAGAAAACCAGTAATCAAACGACACAAAGTCAAAAGGACACAAAAGTTCCCCAAGATAGGGAACCAACGAGCCCAAAGGACACCCCCAAGGACCTATAAATAGGCCACAACATCCCAACACCTCAAAAAATCTTCCCATGAGACAACTCTGAACTCGGTTAGGATACTCATCCAAGAAGCAGCCATACTCAAAATGGAGTCAACGGCTGCAGCTACACTCTTACTTTTCCCTCCAAATATTATTTTGTTCCTCTCAAAAAAAAAAAAAAAAAACTCTACACGATCTGTCCACGCTTCCCAAGTGTCGGGAATACCCACTGGTTCAACATGTCTCTCTCCGTGCAAGGTCCAACCCAAACAACTCCGATAGAAAAAATAAGGAACTTCCAAACCTGATCAGCAAAGTCACATCCCATAAATAGGTGGTTCATTAATTCCCGAAAGATCAAACACATATGGCATACCTGTGTAGACAAAGCCATGAACGGCCTCCCCTTTTGAATGAGATCTGCAGTGTTAATACGATAAAGGAGAGCAGTCCAAACAAACGCTTTGACTTTGGGGGGACCCTAGCACCCCAAAGCAAAGAAGGAGAGAAAGGAAGTGGGAAGGGGGGATCGATCGGCATCAAGGACTGCCGTTACGATTTGAAAGAAAACACCCCACTAGGCTCAAAACACCAAACCCAAGAATCAAGAAAATCTTCAGCAATGACAATGTTAGGAACTCAAACATGACGGCCAATTCTTCTAATTCAGCCAACCTAGGATCCCTTCTGAAGGGGAGATTCCAAACAAGACCAGAACTCGGCCTACTAAGAGTCTCAGACACAAGGGAATCCTTACGGGTACAAATAGAGAAGGATCTAGAGAAATGAGAAGCAAGAGTGGATTCCACCCACCACAAATCGGACCGAAATTGCACAGAATTACTAGACCCAACAGAAAATCTCACATACTCACAGATGTTATGGAATAAATTAGAAATAGCACACCATGGACTAGCCGACCGGACCGGTACTGGGCGGTCCCAGTCCAGAGGTACCGTTCGGTCCGGTACAAAAAGTGGATCGGAAGTTTAAATTTTAAATTTAAAAAAAAAATGGATCGATCGGACCGGTCGTCAGACCAGCAGTACCGAGTATCGGACTAACGATACCGGTCGATACTGGACCGGTTCAAATCGATACTAGTCGGGACCATCCTATTCATAAATTAAGAAAAACAAATAAAACATCGGACCGGTTGTACTAGCCGGTCCAAACCGGTATCGGTTGTACCGGTCTGGCCCAGAACCTCACGAAACAATTGTTGTATTGTGGCTTGGGACTGAATCGGACCAATCCTTTAAACCTTGAACTGTGTCCCTCTATGATTCCCATTCAATGCTAACACCAAGTATTTCACTGGCCACTCTCCCCGACCACATCCCATAAAGCTAGCACACTCCTAACTACAACTCTCCTCCACATTAATGCCATTCAGGCTACTCTTTTCCAAATTCACTTTGAGCCCAGATAGCATTTCAAAACATCTGAGTATAAATTAGGTCCAGAACAGGTTTTCTATTGTGGCCTCCAGGAATATGATGGTATCATCTGCGAATTGCAAACAATCTTATCCTTAGCCAACTTAAAGCCTTGAATCTTACCTAACTTCCCTGCCCTAGCAAAAAAAAAAAAACAACTCAATACGAAACTCACAAGGGTAAAAAGGGAGACAATGGATCACCCTGCCTTAATCCCCTAGAAGAGGGAACTAGACCTGAAATCCCCCCATTAGACAGAACGAGAACTGAACTTTACTGACACACCCTCTCACACAACTACACCATTTGTTCGGAAAATCCGCTCCACCGTACAATGGTTAAACAACGATCATACTAGCCATGTATATCAAATGGCTCAACAACGATCATACTAACAGTATCGTTATTGTATTTTCCTAGAGATACCTGGTTCACCAAAAAAGAAAGCTCCCTAGAATACAAACTAGTAACCAAGTCTTGAAAACGGATGTGAAAGAGTGCTGTCAGTAATTATAATGTATCAATCATCTATTTAAATAACCAAGAATACAAAAGTAGTTGGATTCCTGAACCTACGATTAGCACCTAAGCACATCCCATGACTAGATACGTCAGGTTGCAACCCCCATGACAAGTATTATGTTAGATACAAGTCCAAAGAGTCTCTTAGTCATGACCAGAAAATTATACCTGCAATATGTTGAGCACCGTTCTAATCACATCTTGATCCTTCAGAAAATCCACACTCTGGCGTGCCTGTCCTATAATTTCTACCCATTTCTGGACAACACAATGTGCTGGCATCAGGTGAAATGAAATAAGAAAAGAAAGGAGAAAATAAATGGACCAACAGCACTGAAGGGTTCAAAACATGGGTAGATTCTGAAAACAAAAATATAAATAAGTTTTAGAAAGCACTAACCTGATTTGGAAGTTCCATCAACCTTTGTAGGTACTCATCCCTCTTCTGAGGATCAGATTCTGCTTGAATCATATGACCAACCTGCAAAGAC
>JAUPMG010130243.1:0-11515 GCA_031762675.1 Pachysandra terminalis | reverse complement strand
AAAATATTTAAATTTCAAGGACAAGCAAAAAAAAAAAGCAGAAAAGAATTGATTATTGGGAAAAGAAAAGGGAGAAAATCTAAAGTTAATTTTCTTTTGAAACTGAGAGATGCAACATGAGGAGAAATAATCAATCTTCCACACCTAATTTCTTTGTGAAACAAGCAATTTACAATAAAAAGCGATTTTCATTCTTTTATATCTCTCTTTTTCCTTTTTCTAATCTTCTTTTGCTTTCTCACAAAATTAAGGAATTCGAGAGCAAACTCCAAGAAAGAAAAAAAAAAGGAATTGCAAACACCTGATAGGAAAACAATATATTCTGATATAAATTATTTATTTTAGTACTTTCAACTGGCACACCCGAGCTCCCCACACACCTGATCACTTTGTATGCATGTTATTAATAGAGAACAATCTAGACGATCACATAACCTCCCAACGGCCGCTCGCTTTACCCTTCCTGATATCACTATTGAGCCAGCCTTTAACCCCAACCCTCCTATCCTAGAGGCCGTTGACATCTTAGTTGGTGAAACACAACAAAAAAGTGCATCTCCCTCAGCTTTTGAAGAAGCATTAGTTGCCTTAAATCAACGTTTAGTTGTACTTGTTGCTGAAAACTGAGATTTATGTCAACAATTAAGCCACAACCAAACACCGACTAACCCTCCCACCTAACACCAACCAATAACAGATCACCCTATTGATCTAACTCATACACAAAGCCCTACAATTACCTATACCATCCCACCACCAAACATTAGCCCACCACAACCTTCATCCCAACCCACACTAAATCCACCTCCCGTTACACCTCAATCAACACATAATAACCTCGAAAATATTGTAAATCAACTCATAGCAAAACAATTAGATGGCTATAAAAATCATACCCAAACCTTATCAATGTGCCTTTCCCTCCCAACTTCACCATACCATAAATTACCCTTTATATTGGTACTGAAAACTCTCGCACCCACATTAAAACTTTCCTAATTAAATGTGTTAATATCCAACATAATGATGCACTTCTCCTTCAATTATTCCCCCAAAGCCTAGCCTGACCCATACATGGTTTGCGCACCTACCTAGTCAATTTGTCACTTCATTCTTACGACTCGTCCACCTTTTTATCAACCAATTCGCGTATAACTTAAGACATTGAAGTCACCTTAGATGGTTTAGCAAACATGAAACGAAAACACGATGAAACATTTACCCACTTTTACAATCGTTGGAGAACTCTTGCTAGTCAGCTTCCTGGCCAACAGCCCGAACACTTTCTTGTCTCCACCTTCATTAGAGCACTTGCCCCTAAATTTCGATTCCAATTATCAGTAATATGCCTTAACTCTTTTGATAAAGTCATCCAATGAGCTTTCGAGGCAAATGACACCTTCCCTTTTTGATCTAATGCTGAACCAATAGCGTCCCACCCACATACCCACACTCGTTCCCAAACTAATACTATTCGTAAGGTATAAAAACAGTTTACATGTAAACCTGGCCAGGCTCAACATGAAATAATACCCCCTAAAATATACAATATAAACTACACCGATCTATTTCAAACCCTACTAGCCCAAAGCATGATCCAACACCCACACATCAAACCAAACGCCCCCAAACACAAAACTATCGAGAAGACCAATATTATCATTTTCATCAAACCTCTAGCCACCTTGTAGGAGACTGTAATGCTTTCAAATACTTTGTTCAAGACTTAATAGCAAAGAACAAACTCTTCATTGATGAAACCTCCTCTCAAAATAATTCATCACAAACAATCTCAACAAATCCACCTTCTAATTTAGGTACTCGCTCCAACCCTTTTCCCATTCATCCACTAAATAGTCACACATCACAACCCTCAACCTCCACATCCAGTCCAGTAATACTCGGCTCAAACCACGTTAACACATTGCATAACTATCACATAAATAGACAACCTCTCCTTCTTCACAACCCTTCTATCCTACCTATTCCTCTTTTAGACAAACTCCTAGCACAATTGACCGAGACACAACATATACCTCTTCTTCACTTACTACAATCTTCCCCGACTCATCAAGCTACGTTTAATAATTTCCTTTCACAAATCTTAGTTCCACAGAAAATTTGGCCTATCGACTTACATCACTTTTTTCACATCCCATCACATTCTATCCTCACACCCCAAGTTAATACAATCTCTATTACACCATCATCTCAATCACACACACACACACACACATACTGTATACTCAATCACCTTACTTAGGTCAACCACTCATACACCAATCCTCACCATCTATTTCGACATCTCATAACATACATCACCCACCATCTTTATGCCATCCACCATCACAGAATAGGCTACACTTCACACACACTCCACCAAGAAGTCATCTAACTTCACATCAATCACAAAAATCTCTTTATACACGACCCTCTTAACCTAAGATACCTCATCCCTTGTGTTCCTCATTTACCAACTTACATCGCTTGCCACACACTTCAACCCTCACATCATTTGCTAACACATTTCCTGCCCATTCTATTAACCAAACATACATGCAACCAACTTATAGCATAGGCAATTATCATTTTGCATGTTTGAATAATTCATGATCTCTATTGATAGACATGCTTTGTTTTCTCATATCATACATGTCATACTATGACTTTGCCTTTACTTATTTCTTTCTATTTCTCTATAGTCTTTCTATAATTTTAAGTTACCTTTCCCCTTCACTTTATTGCAAGTATCCATCAATTTAAATTCAGATTTTACTTTAAATCTTCTATAATCAGTCCATTGGCACATATTTAATAGGGAAAAATGTCACCAGATTCAAGATATCTTGATCACTTTAACCATGATTTATTCTTTCTCATTTCGTTTATTTTATTGGACTCTTCTTACTTTATCACATTGACAATAATCTATCATTTCATTTATTCTGTTATTAGCATTTTTTAGAACTTACTCAATTGCTTTCATCTTTGTTCTGTTACTTGAGCAACATTACCTATATAATAGACAATATGAAGTAATCCCCAATTTTGCGTTGTTTAATTCCATCGTATTCCACTTTAATATTATGATACCTCTTATTGTTTTGTTACCCTTAATACAGAGCAAATCCTATTTCATATTTATTACATTTGGCATTGCCTATGATGTTTTATTTTCTTAAGATTTTCCTTGATGTAATTTTGTAAGTTTTCATCACTTTGTTTCTTCCAAGTCACCATAATACAAGATTCCTCTTTAGCAGCTCTCCTTATGTGCTTGGTATATCAATGTCAAGACCTCTATATAGTTGACTAACTTGTTGCTGCCCCCTTTCTTTTACCCTTTGCCTTCTCTTTCCTCCTTCTTAGGTGCTCCATGATATCACACATACCACCCAAGAGGGGCACCCTCTTCACCTATGTTTTCATATCCTCCAAATCCTAACAAAAAAAAACCTAAAACCCTTTTCCCGTGTTTTCACTTCTTTGTTGTCTATTGTACACAACAAACGACTGAGGGAAAATTGTAAATCTTAATTTTTTATTAAAAAAATAATAAAAAAGAGAAAGTTGGGTCACCCACGTGTCCGTCTCTCTCTCTCCCTGACCCCTTTCCTTTTTCTCTTCTCAACTCTAAATCAGAGCAAGTGCCAAAAAAAGCTATCCTACCGTGGCAACAACGATAGGATTCTCCACCCAAATCCTACCGTTGTAGCAACGGTAAGACGAGTTTCCTTCTATCCTTTTTTTTTCTATTTAAATCCCCATCATCCCACTCGGATTATCTACAAACAGACACAAAACTCTCTATTTCAGTCTATTTTCGTCTCATATTTTGATCATTGGAGCAGTAGCATACTTGTCTTCACACATACCCGAATCTCCTGACATGTTGAAGGTCCTTCTCTTGGTTTCACCATCAAGCAACAACTTTTGGAACGGGTCGAATCTGCAAAATTGGTCACACCAAAAACAAAATCGGGAAAGTTCTGAATCCCTAGCTTTTTCTTATTTTATTTTCATTTATACATTTTATCGAAAATTCTGTAAATACAATTATTGATTTTCTTATTTATTTTCATTTATATATATTTTTTAAAGCTATTGAATCATAGGAAAACAATATATTCTGATATAATTATTTTTTTTGTACGTTCAGTCATTATTGTATAAGAGTGGATGTACCACTCATAGGATACAAAGGATGGGCTTTAGACCCAAGGCTATGCTCTTTAACTCGGAAATCAACCTGTGGATCCAAAATAAAGTGTGAATGGAATTCAATTATAAAGGAAGGGGATTGATATCCTATTTCTCACCCCATGTTAAATAGTGATTTCACCACCTACCACAAAAACTTAGAAATCACATCTGTGGATTTTAGTTACTGTTATACTTCTCAGCCTATCTTACTGGGACTGTGACCTAAATCACAATTTAAGATCTGGGAACATGTAACCAAATGCACTTTCAACCCACAAATCTATGCAGCTCATCTTAAATGAGTTGTCCATGACATGTTAGGCCTTACAAAATAATATGATGGGTTCAAAACCAATGAACAACACATGTCAAGTTACAAAAATTAAGTTAACAAACAACTTGTATAACATGGGTTTGGGCCCATGAGGCCGCGATCCAATAAAAAAAGTTATATAAAAGGGTCTCAAGACCATATGATGCAATATAACGATTCCCGCTCACACATACATTAAACATGATCCAAAAGTTTAAAAGACCATATAAAAACATGTTTAAATTATGGATTATTTTTTTTGGACATCGGGCATGTGAACAAAAAAGGATCTCACACTAAATAAATATAACAATAATGGGTCAACCTCCAAGATTGCAGGCCTTAAGCCCATATACATTGTTTCTTCAAATGTTTCATACCCTCAAATTTAGATCCATGAAAATCGAGTTCATTAAGGAATGAACTAAGATGATTAAATTAGGCACGATGTGCCTGTTTAAGGCTATACACGGCTTTATGAAGCTTGCAGACATGAGTAGGAAGACGAACGTCATGAAAGCCAGGTAATTGGATCATATAGACATCTTCTTGAATAGAGCCGTGTAAGAAGGTATTTGATACATCCAACTGTTTAGTTGATCAACCTTTGGAAATGGTAATTGATAGAACTAGACGAATTGTGATAGGCTTTACAAGTAGACTAAAGGTTTTACCAAAATAAATTCCAGGCCGTTGATTGAATCCTTTTGCAACCAGACGAGCTTTGTGACGTTCAATACTCCCATCAGATTTGTGCTTTAGTTTGAAGACCCATTTGCATCCAATGACATTTGTGTGTTTGGGAGGTTCAACGAGTGACCATGTTTCATTTCTAGTCAAGGCATTAAATTCTTCCACCATAGCTGAGCGCCATCTTGAATCTTTATTTTCTTGGGGTAAAGGAGGAGGTTTTTGTATTGGCAGATAACTGAGTAAGAAAAGTAGTAGGAAGTGGATATTTTGAAGCATAGAAATCCTTTGGTTTTCTAATCCCATCCTTCAATCTTGTGGTCATTGAATGAACACTGGTATTTGGTCGAGATGGTGGGAGGATGTTGGCAATAGTTGGGGACGTTAGATCCACAATTAAAGAAATAAATGGTGCATTATTTGCCTCATCAATTTGAGAAGCTGAGGTCGTTGGAAGTAGTTATACACGTGGGGTATGATGGCCCACTTGAGGATACGTATCTTTACGTGAAAAGGGAGAATAAATAGGTGATATTCATAATTGTAATGACCTGGACCCAGTTATGTAAGTAATGAATTAGTCCTAATTAATCTGCTAATTACACATCTGGGATTATATGCAAGACTTATGGCTGAATTGGAGCAATTGGTAATTTTTGAAAACAACTGGTTAATTTATATAATTAAATAAAAATCAAAAGAATTGGACTTGAACCTTCCATTTGAATTAGACCTTAGCTCTTATGTAAACTGGGATGGACTTAAGACCCAATAAGAGATCCAATAGGATATCCATAGAGAACCCATTTAAATAAGTAATTAGAACAAATAATAGGGTTAATAAAGGAAACTAAAATAAAAATATGATATGGACGAAATTCTCTTCTTAGAGATTGAAATTCAAATTTTAAAAAGGCTTGATTAAGGGGAGAGATGATTTCCCATTAGGAATGAAACTCCTCAAAACTAGGAAGTGAAGGAAAAAAGGAAGTTTCCCTAGTTTCATATGACCAAACCAAAAAGAAAGTGGAATTCTGGGTCTTGTTTTCAAAAAAGAGAAGAAGAAAAGAGAATCCTAAAGAAAAGAAAGAAGATGAGAAGTCCTACAGAGAAGGAAGAGAAAATAGAGAGAGATAGGAAAAGAAAATGAAGATTTATTGTAGAAAGAAGAGAACCAGAAAAGCAAAGAAGGAAGAAGATGAAGGATATGAAGAAGATGAAGTAGAGAAGAAGGAAGAAAGACCTTGATAAAGAAAGCCATAAAGATGCGGGTAAAGCTCGAAGAAGATGGAGATAATTACTAGGCTGCGGATTGGGAAGCGGATAAGAGGTAGGGATTCCCCTTAGATTTTACGGTAGCTATGTTCATAAATCTACGATGATGCTATAGACATATATATATATAGGTGATTTGCATATTCAATGACTAAGCATGATATGATCCATGTTTTAATGAGATCATATGATATTCTTCACATTTGTATTGAATAATATAAATATAGGTGATTGTATGATTAAATGAATAAGCATAATTGTATACATGTTTTAATATGATTGTAATGTTCTTCATGAGTTCGTATTGATTAATCATGATTTCTTGACTTAATTGATATATGATGAATGATTTTGATGATGCTAATCTATGTGTGTAGATTTGGATTGGTATGTTAGGATTGATTGAGTTCATGGTAATATAAAATAGTTATTTAATGCCAAAAGTATAAAAATAGGTTTGTGAAGGAATGGGCACGAAGCCCTAGGAAAATAGTGATTTTTGGGCTGAATTAGACCTTCGGTAGAAAGCTAGGCATGTACCAAGACATCCACCGAACACCCAGAACTCTCTGGCCAATCTACCGAGCCTCGGCATATCCCGAGACATGTACAGAGCATTTTCGGTAGGAACCTCAGCATGTACCGAGCATCTACCGAAGTCCAAATGGATTCAAATTTCATGGGAAGCTCTCATATGATGATTTAAACATGTGTATGAAGTTAGTTTTCTTGCAAAATGTGTGTTTATGGCCATGGGATGTAAAGTATATACTAGGCTTGATTTCCAGTAGGAACTGGCAGTTTGGAGCATGATATGATGAGAATATAATACTAAGGAGTTCATATATAAAAGGTGAATGTTATGATTGGGTTAGGAAGGTTAGTGATGATAGTGTAGAGAAATGAATTGTGTGAGTGGTGCTAGATGCATCCACTGGTTTGTCTTGTGATTGATTCTAATGTCAAATCTATGTGCGATGTGTGAGTGGTACTGGGAGTATCCACAAGATGTCAGTGTGACTGACCAACTTAAGTGATTTGTGAAAAGTGTATGAGTGGTGCTGCGAGTATCCACCAGGAGTTAATATGATAGACTGTATTAACTAAATATGAATGGTTGTGAGTGATGCTGGGAGCATCCACTGGTTAATATTATGATGGGGTGTGACTCTATATGCGTTCACCATAGAATAGTGTACTGGTGTATTCTTCTGTATGATGAAAGTCCCTTAAAGAATGGAATGGTGGTATTTACCATGAGGTGGAAGTCCCTTAAAGAATAGAAATGGTGGTATTCTATCGTGAGGTGCAAGTCCCTTAAAGAATAGGAATGGTGGTATTCTACCGTGAGGTGCAAGTCCCTTAAAGAATAGAAATAGTGGCATTCTACCGTGAGGTGCAAGTCCCTTAATAATGGAATGGTGGCATTCTACCATTGGTGCAAGTCCTTTAAAGAATGGATTGATTATTGAGTGAGCATGTGGTTAGGCTAAGCCTAATTAGTCTTGCATATGCATCATCATCTACATTTCATTGTGCATACTTGCATCATATCATACTTCATTAATCATTTGCATATGGTTGACTTGAAGTGAATGTTTGTGTGTACTTTCATTGAGGATTGGTTGTAATGCGTGTGGTAATGTGAACTGTGGTTTGCGTGTGGTAACGTGAACTGTGTTTTGAGACATAGTGGGACCATGTGGATTGTATGTTGAGGCATGGTGGGACCATGTGATATATTTGTCAATGCATGATGGGATTATGTAGACTGTGTTGAGACATGGTGGGACCATGTGTATTGTATGTTGAGGCATGGTGGGACCATGTGGTATATTTGTCAACGCATAATGGGATCATGTAGACCGTGTGTTGAGGCATGGTGGGTCCATGTAGATTTGGTGTTAATGCATGATGGGATCATGTGGACCTTATGACTTGTCATGGTGGGACCATGTGGATAATTATTATGGTGTGATATGACTATGTGTGTTATTATCAGATATAATGGGATCGTATGATTGATACTTATTGATGAAATGTAATGGAATTACAATGTGTTATGTGATATACTTATTGAATGGTATGTTTATTATATTGTTGAGCATGCTAATACACTGTGAGTGAAGTATTATCTGTTGGGTGATATTGTGTGAATGAATCTATATTGTTATAAATCTATGGAAATAATTATTATAATTTTTTTGGATTTCCCTACTGGCCTGTGGCTCACCCTTATATTGAAATAGGTGATCAGTTCGAGTAGTATGCGGGTCGGGAGAGGAATCAGTCCTTAGAGATGATTTTATTTTCTTTGGATTCAGATACTTGAAATAATACAATGGATAATATTTAGTTTTTACATTTACTTTAGTTTTGACCCATGACGGCATTTATGATGTAATAGACTAGATATTACTTTGATTATGTGGGATTGAGCTTAACACCAATTAGTTAACTTAAAAGTTTTAATTTGTTCAAACTTCTGCTGGTTTATATTGTTAATTCTGATTAACCATGTGATGGTTGTATTATTGTGAATGGCTATCCGCTTCCATACATTGGATCCGAAGGTTATTCCTTGCAAATCCTCTAGATCCTTTATCTCAGATTTGGGGCGTGACAATAATTGTTAGGATTTCTTTCCATGTGAGAATGTGGGCCCAAGTTGAAATTATTCATAACTGTTTGTTGTATAGATCCACTTAAATAGGGAAGTTGGGTACTCATGGAGGGACCCTCCTTATCTTGAACTATCAATGTACCATGCGTATGAGAGAATTAATTTTGCTCCATGAAGGCATCCTTGAAATTTTGGGAGAGATTGGTGCCATAACTGAAGGAGAAAAAGTTTAAGGTAAGTTCAGACTTGTCGGAGTATTTTTGGTTGCTCTAAGATTAGAAATTTTCTTTGGTGAGTTCAGGGATGGGTTTTTAATTCTAAATTTGATACGAGCATGATTTAGGACATGAATCCTTGAACTTTATACCAAATCTATTGATCTACGACGAATAGGGTTCTTGTTCATCCATTCCTTGAATTTCAATGATTATGGGATTTGAGTGTGTTTTAAATGCTATTTATTTTGAGGTTTATTTCGTATATGAATGTAGTATGGTTTGGTATAATATAGGGATCAATTCCCATGTTATTTACTTTAAGATTGTTTTTTGGGTTTGCGTGCTTCGACAGATCGGTGGGTAGACTGAAGGACCTGCCGAAGGAAGGCCTCGGTGGCCGACCATATCACTGAAGGACCTGTCGAGAATTTCTCTGTTCTTGGTTTTGGCACCTGAAGCCCGTTGGTGGCCCGACCAAGCTATCGACCAATGGTAAGTGGGTGGTCGGTGGAGGTACCGGTCCACCGACCAACCCCATCTTGTGTATTTTGAAATGATTTTTATGAACATATTCTATGATGGTTTTTTGTGTTGAATATAAATTTGAAGTTAAATTGTTTAGTTTGATAGGATTTGGGAGATGTTTTTATATAGTTGGCTTGGTCTGAAATATCACTTTGTTCCTTTTAATTCCTAGTGATGATCTTTGGTTAAGTTATGTTTCCTAGTGATGATCTTTGATAATGATTTGAGCAAATTTCTTGTGCATTGATTTGGTATATTTGAATACACTTGTAAAGTGTGTGAGGTTACTTATAGATTGAGTGGTGATATGAATTGTGATTGATATAGCATTCAAATTAGAATTGTGTGAATAGGCTTGCATTAATGGGTGTATGCATAGTCAAGGGACTTCAGTGAGAAGTTCTCTACCCTGAACTGACCATTGAGATTCAATGAGTAGAACCAATGGAGAACATGTGAGAAGTGTGATAGCCTAGGAATGATTGTTTGATTGGCCCAGGGTAAGGGGTGGATCCTGTATGGGAACTTCAAAATTCCTATGGGTATTGCAATTATGTTTTGGTTGAGAGGAGGTCCCTACAGTGCTCCAAGGACCAAGTTGTGGGGAGGTCCCTATGGTATCCCAAGATACCAAGAGATAGAATAAATGTTAGTGATGTGTATCTTGGTAATGATCATGATGGTAATCCTGCGTGATACCTTAGAAGAAGATTCCTTGACCAAAAATGACGTTGGAAAAGTTTGCCTCATAGGTTGAAACACCGTAAAACTGTGGTACTTATGCAAAATACTTGAAAGCCCTTCAACCTAGTAATCCCCGGTGGCGAAAGAGACACGTGAAGACTAATAGTGGTCAGATGTGACTTACACTGTACAATCATAACAATATGCATTTTATATTGGTGTATGTGCCATGGATTGATTGGAAATGTTTTTGGATGTCATTACATCCTAATTGAACAGGACCTTGTAGATTATGCATTTCATGCCATTCATCATTGCGTTGATATTATAAGTGAATTTTGACATATTATTCCTTCCTTAAATGAATTTATAGTCTTACTGGCTAGCAATAACTCATGCATTCATGCGAAACATTTTAGGTTTTATTAGTTCACCAAAATTCATTCATGATGTGAACAGAGATTACTTGAGGCTATGTTGGTAGAGAATCTTATCAGAAGAGTTTTACTTATTGTTTAGAAGTGTATTCTTGTATGTTCTTTCATTTTCTCCACTTCATGTGAGGTTGGTTTTGTATAGTTTTATTTCTATTGTTATTGATTCTATTGTTATCGTGAGTGTATGAAATTATATTGATAGCTTAGATAGCATGCTTTATCTTAGCATTAACTATTTATAATTTTGGCCACCATAGTTGTAATTGAATTTTTTAGTGTATCATAATATCTATTATAGGTAATATTTTTGTATCTAATCTTGGTCTACCATGAATTATTAGATAACTTATGTTCTATACTGGTTTTCCACCTCAATGGTGGGGGTGAGAGTGTAACATCTCAAAATGCTAAGAAGGGCATTTTTGTAATTTTTCAAAATTTCCCTTGGAATACTATAAATATAATTACCGGTTCGACCCGACTGTGTCGAGATAGAGAAACAGGTGACCTTAAATATAATAATGGAGCGAGGTGACTTCTGTTTGTA
>JAUPMG010130232.1:0-11516 GCA_031762675.1 Pachysandra terminalis | reverse complement strand
TATAGATAATAATTACACTAGGGACCCCAAAATAATAAATTTAATATTAAAATACACCCTTATACTAATATAACCTGTAATTATATGGTCAGATGCCAAATAAAATACACTATAATTAATCATAAATTAATGTCAATTAAGGAACCCTTCAAATAGAGGATTTAGGTCACTACAACCGACCTCCCTTAAAAGAATTTTGTCCTCGAAATTGCGTACCTCAATCCATGAATAGTTCCAGATAACGCTCCCAAATGTTCGACTCCAACTCCCATGAAGCTTCAGATTTGTCATGATGTCCCCACTGAACCTTCGCTAGGTGTATGGTCATGGTTCTCAAAACTTGCTCCTTCCGATCCAAAATCTTCATTTATTGCTCTACGTAGAATACGTCTTCTCTAAGCTACAACTCATTCCAATCTAGTACATGTGTTGGGTCTGGCTCGTACTTCCGTAGTAGTGATACATGGAATACGTCATGAACTGCTGAAAGTTGTGGTGGCAATGCAACTTTGTATGCCACGTGTCCGATGACTCTAGTAACGTGGTGCTAATTTCCCTCTCTTGCCGAATCTCATCACTCCTTTCTTAAGGGAAACCTTAGAGAATACACGGTCACCAACTACAAACTCTAGATCTCTCCTCATATGGTCTACGTAGCTCTTCTGTCGACTCTGCGCTGATTTCAATCTCTCCCGAATGAGTTTCACCATGGCTGTCGACTCTTGAACTAGATCTGGTCCAAGAACACTGTTCTCTCCTACTTCTGCCCAACATACTGCTGAACAGCACGGTCTACCATATAACACTTCGAATGGAACCATGCTAATGCTCGAGTAAAAACTGTTGTTGTAAGAAAACTCTACCATAATAGATGTTCTCCCCAACTACCGTCGAAGTCCATCACGTAAGCTTTAAGCATGTCCTCCAATACTTGGTTCACTCTCTTTGTCTGGCCATCCGTCTGCAAGTGATATGTCATACTAAGGTCTAACTCTTTTCCAATAGTCTTCTGCAATCTTTCCCAAAATCTTGATGTGAATAACGAACCATGATCCGATACAATACTCATAGGAATGCCATGAAGTCACACGATCTCTCTAACATATAGTCTCATGATCTCTTCGGTTGAACCTAAATTCTTCCCTAGTAAGAAGTGGGCTGATTTTATTAACCGGCCACGATTACCCAAATCAAGTCCGTGCTACCTCGTGTCTTCGGCAAACCGACTACGAAGTCCATGGTGATGTGCTCGCACTTCCACTTTGTTATAGGAAAAGGTTGTAGTAGTCCCGCTTTTCTCATAGGCTTAGCCTTGACCTACTGACACGTGAGACACCGCGACACGTACTGCGCAATCTCTCCCTTCATACTTGGCCACCAATAGTTCACACACAAGTCTCGGTACATCTTGGTACTTCCCGGATGAATGGAATATCGCGACTTGTGTGCTTCCTCTAATATCTCTCTCCTGATGTCCTAATCCTCTAGAACAAATAGGCGATCCTGATATCTGATCAATCCGTCTAACTGTACCACCCACTCTGGCTTACCATCATCAGCTGGTAATAACAGTAGATCCTGGTCATCCTTCTGATACACTGCTATACGCTGCTTTAACGAAGGTCTGGCTACCAAGCTGAAAAGGTAACCATGGCTCTGCTAGTTCACTGGTTGAACTCCCAAGTCTACTATGGTCTCTTGAAGTCTCCATTCCCGGCGCATCAACTGAGCTAGAACCCCTTGCGGTTTACGACTCAATGCATTAGCTACAACATTTGCCTTCCCATGATAATAGTGGAGTGTATAGGAGTAATCATTAACCCACTCCAACCACCTCCTCTGGCACACGTTGAGATCCTTCTGAGTGAAAATGTACTTCAAACTCTTGTGATCTGAAAACAGTTCAAACTCCTCTCCATACAGATAGTGCCTCTAATGCTTCGAGGCAAATACAACAGCGACCAACTCAAGATCATGAGTAGGATAGTTGCGCTCATGAACCTTAAGGTATCACGAAGCATATGCCACTACATGACCATCTTGCATAACCACAACACCCAAGCCTTGCAAGGATGCATCTATGTAAACCTCCATCTTCTGTCCATCGACAAGTATGACTAAAACTGGTGTAGATGTCAATCTTTTCTTGAACGCCTCAAACGCCAACTCACATTTCTCGTCCTAAACGAATTCACCTCTTTCCTTGTCAAGCGGGTCAATGGTGTTGCAATGGTGGATAATCCCTCGATGAACCTCCTATAATACCCCGCAAGACGAAGGAAACTTCGAATATCTGTTGTGTTCTTCGATCGTTCCCAACCGAGAACTGCCTCAACCTTAGTTGGATCCATGGAGATGCCACTCCTGGATACTACGTGACCAAGGAATCTAACCTCACTTCTCCAGAAATCACATTTCTCCAACTTGGCATATAACTGGTGATCATATAATGTCTGTAATACGATCCGCAGGTACTCCTTATGATCCTTCTCAGACCTTGAATAAATCATAAT
This sequence comes from Pachysandra terminalis, assembly GCA_031762675.1. Lineage (NCBI taxonomy): Eukaryota > Viridiplantae > Streptophyta > Magnoliopsida > Buxales > Buxaceae > Pachysandra > Pachysandra terminalis. The sequence goes on along the minus strand of JAUPMG010130232.1, from coordinate 9,003 downwards.
ATCATCCATGAAGATGACTACAAACTGATCTAGAAAAGGCCTGAATACTTTATGCATCAAGTCCATTAAAGTTGCCAGTGCGTTCATCAACCCGAATGGCATTACTATGAATTCATATGCCCGTAGCGAGTACAAAAGGTTGTCTTCTCAATATCCTCCTCTCGAATCCGCAACTGGTGGTATCCCGATATCAAGTCAATATTTGAGAAGTAATGAGCTCCTCTCAACTAGTCAAATATGTCGTTGATCCTCGACAATGGGTACTTGTTCTTCATAGTCACCCGATTCAGCTGTTTGTAGTCAATACAAAGTCAAAGTGATCCGTCCATCTTTTGCACGAATATAACTGGTGCACCCCAAGGAGAAGTACTCGGTCTGATGGACCCTAGTGCAATCAACTCATCAAGCTGCTCTTTCAACTCGCGTAATTCACTCGGAGCCATCCGATAAGTCACAAGTGAAATTGGAGTAGTGCTAGGAACAAGCTCAATACAGAAGTCTACTTCCCTTAATGGTGGTAAGCCCAGAATATCCTGAAAAATCACACCGAAGTCTCGAATAGTGGGAATATCCTCCAATGATAGTTTCTGACCTCAATTCTCAACAAAACGAAATTTAGACTGGTAGGCATCCTTCTCATTCCCAAGGAATGTCATACGACATGCTCTAGGATGATCGAATACAACTGACTTCTCAAAGCAATTCACCTTGGCATGATAGGCAGAGAGCCAATCCATACCGAGAATCACCTCGAAGTCAATCATGTCAAGCACTACCAGGTCTGCTTCCAGGTTGAGATCACAGACTCTTATCACGCAAGCACGACATACTCGGTGTAGAATAATGGTTCCTCAAACTAGATTAACAATACATAAGGGATTCTCTAGACTAGTGGGTTGTAAACCAAAGAATCACATGCAGCTACTAAATATAAATGAGTGTGATGCACCTGAATCAAATAACACATGAGTAGGAGTATGGAATAGATGGATGGTACCTTTTACCACGGCGTTTGTAGCTTGGTCGTTTCAAGAAGTGTCTGCATCATCAGTCCAGGCATTAGCCCTGCCCTTCTGCTCTAGTCTAGGTGGGGCTGGTTTACCGTCTCTCCATAGAACTCAGCAATCGTAATGAAGATGGCCCTCCTTATCACAGTTGAAACATACTTTGGGTCGGGACTACTGGTCCTGAGGTGGTTGTGGCTGCTTCTGAGCATCACGTGCCACTGGAATTGCTGCATCAACTGGTGGTGTACTAGCTAGCCTATCATCACATCGCTGACGTCGATCATTGCTTTATTCTACTGATATGGCTGGTACCGTCCTTTGTCTTGTTTGGGCTGATCCCGCTGTATAGAAGCTCTGTCCATCTCTCACTCCGCGTGTCTGGCGCACTCGAGAACCTTGGCATAAGTCCTCTGATCCGCTACGGCTTGAAGCTCCAAGTGGTCTCATTGCATAGCCTCCATGTCTCCCAGTATCTGGTAGACACCCACTAGCCAAGGACCCACATCAACCCTAACTCCGGAGGAAGATCCTTCTCCAGTGGTAGTAGTAGTAGCTCTTCTCCTACCATCCATCTACACTCAAGGTAAACAATAAATCTACAGTTCTAGTGTCCGAATAATCATGTAAACATGCTAGCACATCAATACAATCAGAACACAATTCCTAATTGGATTTCTAAGTTCCTCCATCCTAATTTTAGATTTCTATGTGATACCTAGGTTCTCTTGTCATCTAACATCGTTATTCTGAGCAAACCATATGCTTTGATGCCAATCTTTCACACCCCCAAACCTGTAACACAATTTCCTATGCAGGACTGCACAGATCTTGAAGTGCAACCTTAGGGTTCTATTACTGAAACGCGGATTGCCATATCAAACCATGAGAAATACAAGTAACACATACCTTTATTGATCAGAATTTGTAGAAGTAAATAATAAAGTAAATAATTCAAAACCACAGTCTATGACTTCAGCTAAGTCATGACCCCCATATAATGTCTAACTAAAGTAAATAGTTAACTAATGCTATTACAACTCAAAGTTCACCAAAAGCCCTAATCTAGATAATGCAATAAACAATAAAGTATGCAGCAGCAAAGCAAATCCAATCCAAGTCCTAGTGCATCAGCTTTCTCATCCTTCTACATGAGAAGTTACGTGAGCTTTGAATGCCCAGTAAGTCAATCAAGCAGTCATCCATCCACTTATGATATCAACAAAGTCAATTCAAGTCAAGAAAATACAAGCATGCAATATTAACAGTTAAGTATGATGAATTTAATGATGTTATGAGATGAATGAATGAATCATGCATTCGCTCTAGATGATTGCTCAAACAATGAATGCAATGATGATATGCAAATGAATATGCTAGACAAATATAGCCTGTTAAGTGCCCTCATAACTTTCAATACAATACAAACCAAATTTCGGGCATAGGCCACTAGGAACAGCCGGATGTCCCCTCTTCGCTCCGGGCGCTAACCCATGATAGAAGGACACTATTGTGCTAATTTAGAGTAGATGCTACTCTCGGAATTCTGACCCAATGCTAATTTAAGAGTGTACAATTACTCAAGGTGTTCCAACCCGCATAAGAGCTCGCAAGCTTCCTATCCTAGTTTAAGTGGGGATTGCAACCCACAAGGTATATAGTCAACCGATAGGAAACCTAAAAAAAGAAACCCTTTATTTTCCATCTCCCAAGCTCACTTAACATTCTACATAAGCCTAACATGAATGCAACAGATTATTAACAAATATCAATCCAATTTCCATGACAATCAAGTCCAAAGGTGAATGATGGGTACCAAACCATCATGGGACTCCAAGATGATGCCTATTATCTACCTTGAGTCCTAAAAGTCAATTACTAAGTCAATGGTAAGAGTCCACATCTATTCCAAGTCAAATTCCCAAACCTATGTGTCATTGTGTGTCTCGTCGGTAGCCTCACCAGTGTACCAGTGGCTACCGATGGGCACTTTCTGCCTATGACAAGGCCCTATTGGTAGCCTCACTGGTGTACCAGTGACTACTGATGGGTATAAGTCTACAGGGCTTCATCGGTAGCCTCACCAGTGTACCAGTGGCTACCGATGGCCATATTGTTCCTAGAAATAAGCCCCTGTTAGTGGCCTCACCGGTCGGGTGCCGAGGGGGTGCGATCTGGGGTTTTTCAAATCTCGGGAATCTCATCCCATTGATCCCTAAATCAAACTTTGTCCAATCTAAAGGCCTCAAATCAATAGGTTTTCATTGTAGAACATATTAAATCATACACAATGTTATTTTTCATATATTTAACAAGATCTCATGCAAACAATCATCAAAATACAAATGATCAATCAAGAACACAAATATGAACACATTGAAATCATAAAAGGACTATAAAGTAAGATTTAACTTACCTGATCTGATCTTCTTGATTCAGATATCACCAAGGTCTTCTATTCTTCCTTCTTCATTTTTTCTCTTCCGTTGGCACTGCAACAATGGATGCTAGGGTTTAGTTTTCTTATCTGAATTCTTTCCTCTCTATTCTATTTTCTCTCTCTCTCTCTCAATCTTTTCTCTTCAGATCTTAATCCAACGTTTCCTCTCTTTTGAGACGGGAAGGGAAGGATATCTATATCTATATATATATATATATATATCAACTTCTTTCCTTTCTCTCCTTAAACAATCCAATTCTCTCCACGTAGCCTTGTACGTGAAGAATTAGAATACATATAATTAAATTAATAATATTACCCCTTATAGATAATAATTACACTAGAACCCCAAATAATAAATTTAATATTAAAATACGCCCTTATACTAATATAACATACAATTATATGGTTGTATGCCAAATAAAATACATTATAATTAATCAAAAGTTAATGTCAATTAAGGAACCCTTCTAATAAAGGATTTAGGTCACTATAGAATACAAGGATGGGTCACTTCAGGACCATTCAACATAACTCACGCATATCTCAAGCATCACATAACCACAACCTACGTATCATATCAACATGCATATTTCATGTATAATACACATCACAGTTCACAAGACTCGTAAAGGACTTACTTCCCATATTTCAACCAATTCTCATGCTTTGAATTTCATTCATCCTAACATCATATCACATAATTCATGTCATGATACAACCATTTAGAATCATATTCACATATAATATTACACCATACATAGTCAGTTTATATTGAAAACTAGGCAGTTTGCAGACTTTGTTGCACAAAAACCTTATACAGGTAATTCGCACACAAACCATGACTACACACACACTCAAAATACTCTCATGGAGCTCTCCATGAAATTTCAAGTCATTTGGAACGAAGGCCATTTTCCCAGTTTTGACACATCATTAGTGTTTAATTCATATCTATTTTTATACTCATCGGATTGACCTTAAACTTAAACCATTGTGTTCTTAACTGATTGAAGAATTCCAAAAAAATATAAAATAAATAATTCAAGCTCGGGTTCAAGATGTGGGTCACTTATGTAAATTCACTTATATGACCAGCCCATGTTCATACTAATCCACACATTAGGCCCAAGCCTTAACTCCCTTAAATTCTGAATTTACATAAGTGACCACAGTATCTTCCATTATTAATATATAAATCCCTAAAGTCAAATCTGTTCACACTTAACTCCCTATTCAAGAATCTAAATTAATCTACTACTTGAACCCTATTATTATCAAATGGGCCACACGTCCAGATGTGGATCAAGCCTAATTTGAATTTACTTAATTATACCACACTCCCATATATTTCTCTTATTGGCAATCTGACCCCAAATATGTACTATATCTATCACAATATATATTATCCTTACAATCAGTTCCTATATTCAATTAAAACAGTAGAATTTAAATTATTAAGTTTATCTAAAGATTTTGATTCCTTCAAAGCTAACTATTTTTAGTTTCTACATTAACTTAAAGGCATAAACAATCAAATAAATTTCCAATTTTTTTATTGTTATTTAATTCTTTTAAATAATCCCAAATTCAATTATCTTATAAATCTCTGGATCCGAATCACTACAACACCACTAATCCTTTTGATCGCAAGGAGATCCACTATGCAGAAGCTATCTTTTTTGATGAGATAGCAGTTGAAGGTGAGACCCAAGTAGCACCGGTCAGGGGGAAGTCGTTGCCCAAATGGGCAAACATCTAACAGATTGAGATTGATGTGCCAAAGGAAAGAATTCCTTCAACGGTGCCAAAGACCAAGTGAACTTGGCAAATCACTGATAGATTAGTTTGACATGCTAAAGGCAAGAATGCCTTTCAAGGCGCCAAAGACCAAGTGAACTTGGCAAACATCTGATAGATTGAAATTGACACACCAAAGGCAAGAATGCCTTCGTTGACGTCAAATACCAAATGTATTTAACAAAGTCTCTGTATACTGAAATCCAATGACTATCAATGATCAAAAAATATTACATATCATTTGCTGATTTGTGTGACACATGCCAACGTTTGTCAATGGCATCGAAGGAGTAATGCATGCTATGCTGATTTCAAAGGGGGATTTAGTGAAATGACGAAAGGAGGGGCGTGAGGCTCACCCATTGCAGATTGAATTATGAATCACATCTGTGGTCGTAATGGCAAACTTTTAATTTATCACAATGGAAAAATTATAATTTTCCATAATTGTAGAGATGTATTTTATTAATACAACTTGTGAGAAAGATTAATTACCACTAATTACCCCTGGATTAATGTTTTGACCACCATTGGAAAATGGTTTAAACGAAATTTTATCTACCATCACCCATCTCCAAATTGCTATAAATAGCAGCCTCTGTTTCCAAACAGAAGGGAATCAGAATCTGAGGGGTAAGGTACAATTTCTAAAAATGTGGCTCTGAAAGTGTGCTCACGAAACTCCAAACACCCTTACTCACTATTCCTCCCAACTTAGTCTAATTTTGTATCATTATTTTATTGATTTCGCTCTCTTATACTTCTCTAGAAGACGTGGTACAGTTGACTATCGACTTAGGCTTCCATCGAATCAGTAATCTCTTCGATCAACGTCACTTTACAAAAAGAACCTATTACAACTGTCTATATGATGTAATTCGAAACAACTAGTTAGGATCGAAATCTCATATTATCTCTTCATATAAATAAAACTAACTTCCACAGAAGAAGAAGAAGAAGAAGAAGAAGAAGAAGAAGTTCCAAGAACCATTTTGGCAAGATTTCTCATTTGAGATCCTCAAAGAAAAAAAATATTTCTCATTTGAGATCCTCAAACATAAATGAGTTGTCATTACGGTTACTCTGCAGGTTCTCAATATGAGATCCCTAAAGAAACATAAATTTAGAATGAGTTGTGAGTAGGTAACCCATAAGACTTATAAGCTACATAGGTCCCCCGCTTAATTATATAATAACATCTGATGAGGGGAAAGCAGCAACTGTTATTATTTTCACAATCCTTCTGTAATAGTTTTATTAAAGAAAATTAGGGGAAATGATAGCTTCTAAAGATTAATTATAAAAAAAAAGTCTTTTTGAAAATTTTGTGTGGGGGTTTAGGGATGCTTTAGAAAAATAATTGAGATACTCTTTATTTATCTTTTTTTATGAAAAGAAATCTTATATTATAGTTTACTAAACTACCATATTGTCTTTTCTTACCAAGGTTTTTATTCTCGGGATCTTGGATTGGATCGGTCCTGGTCGATCCCGATCCAGATAGCCGATCCGTTATTGGATCGTCCAATCCTGGTCTGATCCAAGTTTTGGATCGTCCTTACAAAAAACAGAAAAAAAAATTGGAACGGTTTGATCCAGTCATTGGATCGGTCCAGATCGACCAATCCGTATCGGTATCGCTCGGATTGGTCTGATCCAATGCCAATTGGAAAAAAAATTGAATCGAACGGGACTGGATTCGCCAATCCTTATCGGTGTTAGTTGGATCGATCCGATCCAAAGCAACTTGATACAATAGTTTGTATCGTGGCTTAGGATCGGATTGATCTTGGCCGATCCAGAGCGATCCTTAAAACCATGATTCTTGCTTCCACCCCACCATTACCACTGCCGATATTCACTCGTCAAATTCAATGGTGCCGATCATTGCCGGCAACCCCAACCTCACCATCATTGTCCTCACTTGATATCACAACGTTATAGGCCGAGCACGCCATGAAAACTCAAACCTCAGGCTTAACAGGTATCGTTTCTTGCAATTTCTCATCGACCCATCTCAGGAAATTACAAAAGTAAAAAATAAAAAATATTCCCAGAGGAGAAAGTTCTTATCTTTCATTTTTAATTTCATTTTCTTAACATTTTTCTTTAGAAAGCCTTACTTTATCGATCTGCATCTCAAACAACACTACAAATTCAAAAGCCTTGACCGAAATCTTTCAACAGTCTAAATATTTCCTCCATATCCTTATCTAGAACTTAAACAAAACCTCTTAAAATCACAATTCACCGCTTCTCTTGTTAGATCTTAATGATAATCATGTATCTTAGAACTTTATGGTTTTCACATCCAATAGTATATATAAAGGAGAAGTTAGAATCAATACTATCCTTGAGCCATAACTTTTCCTTCGTTTCGTCCAAATCTCTTCTTGATAATTTGTAGAACAATGAAACTGCGTTTCTCTCTCCTAGCCTTCTTCTATTCAATAGACCGTCTTCCTTCGTTAATGGAAACACAATACATTCTATTTATTTATAGATAGAGAGAGGACCAGTTTCAGATAAAACATGAACACTACACGTTCCATTAACTTGTGTTTAAATCAATGTAACTGCTTATCAAAATAAACTAACAGATAATGTTTAGTAGTTATGATCTTATCTATTTATTTAAACCAATATCTTAATATTATAATGAGGCGCGTGGGCCATCATAATATTATCTTACATTCTCCCACTTGGCCCATGTGGCAGAATTAGCATTCTTGGTTAAATGAATAAAACATAATGCGCATTACATAAAGCTAAAATTTTCATTCATCTGTCATATCATAATATCATTATTAAGTATAATCTAATAAGAGTTCTGGCGGTTTCATGTCATTAAATCGACATAATTCCTTCCCTATACCACAATATTAGTTTTCTACTTAATATGATCTATTAGTGAAAATTCAATAATGGTCCACTGTAATCTCTCTTATCAGAGACTAAATCTTGTTGATTAAAACATTAAGGTATATACCAACAAGATATCAATAAATATCATAAACAATACATAAATGATATCAAAGTGCCAAAATCCTAAATTCATAGTCATTAAGATTTTTCAATAATACCCATTCTCTCGTCATGACCAGTAAATGTCTTTGGAGGCAATCCTTTAGTTAACGGATCCGTAACCATGAGATTGATGCTAATATGTTCAATTGACACATTTTGTTTCTGAACTTCTTCTTTAACGTCAAAGTATTTCAATTTCATATGTTTAGCACCCTTTGAATACTTGTCGTTTTTTGCAAAGAAGACAGCTGCAGAATTATCACAGTAACTTTTCAGCGGCTTGGCAATAGTGTCGACAATTCAAAGTCCCGAAATAAAGTTTCGCAACCAATTTCCTTGAATTGTGGCCTCAAAGGTTGATACGAATTCAGCTTCCATAGTAGATGCAACAATGATAGACTGTTTCACACTCTTCCATGAAATTGTTCCTTTAGCTAATAGAAACAAATAGCCGAATTTGGACTTTCTTGTATCAACACATCCGAGAAAATCTAAATCTGAATATCCAATCACCTCAAGATGATCAGATCTCCTATAAGTGAGCATTTAATTTTTCGTTCCTTGCAAGTATCTCAATACTTTCTTTGCAACTTTCCAGTGATCCAATCCTGGATTACTTTGATACTGACCAAACATTCCAACAACAAAACTGATGTCTGGCATGGTGCAAGTCTGAGCATACATCAAGCTCCCAACAATTGATGCATAAGGAATTCCTTCCATTTGTTTGCG